>JAODAL010034936.1:0-43584 GCA_025379985.1 Phyllomedusa bahiana | reverse complement strand
AAACACATCTCCCCCTGCTCTATTCTGTAATCTGATTTGCTGGAGAAAAATTACGGGGAACAGCGAAAAAGGCCGATCTTAATAGATTTGCACATTTTAACCTAAATTATCGCATGATCAAAAAAAACCCGATCACCAAAAAACTGTGCGATTTAAACTTTGTCGATATAATCGCTCAACATTTTAAAAAACGTTTCCGATTCAAAAATTTAAAAGCGAATTGGGTATGGTTACTATTGAAACCTCCCTCATGTTATATCTTTTTGCTATATACTTTTGGGAATGTATAGTTAATTAGGTTGAAGTTTGTGCTACACTACGAGCGTGTCTTCGAACTGCACCACATACAATTGTTCCTGTTGTGTACGGTATTAAAAGTTTGGAAGCCCATTGGAAGGTAAACATATTCTGAATGTAATTACTCCGGGTTGTGTTACAAGGGGCCTTTTTCTCACATTTTGTACATTTTTTTTTTGGGGAAATTGTTAAGTATACTTTTTCCACAATTTCAGAAAAACTGGTGTTGGAGTCGTTTTCCTTGTTTGTGACTTCGCTGTATTCTGGGAAGCCCACCCTGGGGCACGGCTTACAACTAGACATAGTCGGCTGGATACTGCGACTGTTATGGACAGGAATATGACGGGAGACGCCCCCCCGGTGAAAGCGCGGGCCCCAGACCAATTTTAGTGTCCCCTAACCATGGCTGCCCAAGTAGGTTATGTCCCCTATTGCAATACCTTCCCAAATTTGACGTTGCAGGACTGGACTGAAAGGGTGCATAGTGCAGTTAAAATGTATACCCTAGTCTTGGAGCTGTGGGTGGGGATAGCCTTGGGGGCCTTAGAAGGGAACGTTAGACGGACAGTGATGGTATGGCCTGAGTCCGAGAGGGCCACACTGGAGAAAATATTCTCCCTGCTGGAAGGAGCCAATAGGGGGGCATACCAAGGTAGTACACCTGCAAAGCCACTTCTTCAACTGGCCGCAAATAGAGGGCAAGACCCTCATGCAATATTCCAATGCCCTACAGGAAACGTTGAAAGAAATGAGGAAGCGAGACCCAGACGCTATGGGGGCTTTCCAAGAAGTGGATTAAATACCAGTTCATAGTGGCACTGTATAATAAGTCCTTATGGGACTAATTGTAAGAGATGACCAGGATGATGGCTGACCTGACATTTTATAGTGTTTACTTAGCCACCATAGAGAGGGAAGAAGAACCCATGCCTGTAATTTAAAGGCTATGTAAAGCCCAAGCAACAGAGGACCCGGGGACTCACAGTCTTTAATGGGTTTTGGGGCCAGGGTCTGTGGGAAAGTTGAGAGAGTTTGGCTGGAAGTGTCCCCGGGGAAGGGAAAAGGGACAAGCTTTGAAAATTACCTTGATTTCCCACAAAAAACCCCCTTCTGAAAAACCCCAAAAGCAGGGTCCCATGGAAGAGGTTTCCCTCTGGTTTGCAAACTGGGGGCCCTCTGCTGGGCTTGACAACAGTATGGCCATGTCGCCAAATGGTGTCTTAAACATGTGGGGACAGAGCCGAGGTTAAACTGCCAACCATCGCAGTAGCTGGGTGTCATTCGGCGGTACACCAGAAGAAAGGGCCCCCATGGTGGGGAGCACAACTCATTTCCCCATTATAAAGCCGAGTTTAGAAGCCGAAAATTGCCCCCTGTCCCCTGGAGTTCTTTGAGAGACATCTCGGACACATTATGGAACCGGAAGATAGCAGTATCATTAGGCTGACAGCAGCCAACAATAGTGAGATGGACATGCCAGGGATATTCTGGAGGTAGATCCGACTGTTTGGACAAGATATTGGCAAGAAGGTAGTCGTGCTGGTGGATCATGTATCCCGGGGGGAAAAATGGAGTAAAGTGGGTATGAATTGCCAGAGACCCTGGATCCCTCACTTTGCTAAAGGGGGCCAAAAGAATTGGCCACCACCCAGGCCAACTAGAAATCTACAAAAATTGGGAGAATCGAGTATGAGGAAGAGCCGCACATCCGGTCGGCCCATTGGGCACATGAAGGTGCCATCAAAGGTCCTGGTAAAAATCCTACCACTGCAAGAATAAATATTGATGCTGCCAGTGGAGGCCGGATGAAAATTGAATGGGCTGAAAGTCTTGATTGAACCAACCTCACAAGGAGAGTCGCAGAACCTTCCACTGTTAGCTCAGGCTGTCGCTACCGTGAACACTGGGTGTGTACCTGTGTTTGACCTCAATGTCTGGACAGAAGTTGACCTTTTTGGGGAATACCCTGTTAGCTGAAGTCTCTTTCCCCAAGAGGCCCTTTTCTGAAAGAAAATTCCCCTCCCCCTGACAAGAGGTCGGCCTGGACCTATGCATAGGAGTCCGGCAGAGGAACCTTTGAAGTGGAAAATGCCGGGGAAAGGGTGACATGGCCCTGATGGGGATTGACCGCAAGGTCCTGACTCTGGGGTGACAACAGCTGCTGGAAGCAGAGACATGATGAAGACTCCGGGTGTTCTTCTACCATTAAGCACGAAATCCCTACTGGCGATGCTATGGCTATCAGGGAACAATACCGGCAAATTCCCTTCCAAGATGTCCCCGGGAAGTAAAAGTTGGGGGCCAGCATGCGGGACAAACGGGTGACCCAAGAGGTCAAAGCCCCTAGGTGCCCCTTTGGGGTCTTGGGCAGAAAAAGAGGGAATTCTCAGGTTCTGTGTAGATTACCGAAACTGAATGCCCGACTATCCATGATCCCTTTCCCTCCCCCGTGGTTGAAGAGTCACTGTGCCCCGGTCATGAAGTTCTTTTCAATTTTATTGGTCAGCGGATACTGGCAGGTGCCAGTGGCTAAAAAGGATAGGGTGAAAACAGCCTTCTTCCTACCTATGGGGCTCTACGAGTTTAATTGGATGCCATTTGGTCTTTCTAATGCACCGGAAATATTCCAGTGTCTGGGAGATGTTAACTTTGAGATGGTGCTGATATACCTGGATGATGTAGTAGTGTTTGGGAACTCCTTTTAGGTTCATCTTCAGAAACTGCGGCAGGTCCTGGAGGGTTGGGACCAAGGGCAAGATCAAGCCAAGAAGGTCAACTCTTCCCCAGGGAAAAAGAGTTCAGGGAATGTGGTCCCCCCTCGGAAGGGGGACAGCCGACTCCCATAAGGGGGAGACAATTCAAAAAATAGCCCGGCCTGTACACTGCGAGAGGGTGCAACTTATGGGAAAGGCCCAATATTACCGAAGGCTTATACCCAGATTCACTCATCTGACATGTCCCCTTTAAAAAAGTTTCTAGTAGAGTATGGGTGGAGACCCAAGAATCTCCCCTTGAGTTGGAACAGTCAAAAAAAGACCTTTGAAGGGTGAAAAGAGGCTGGGCCAATCCCGTTCCCGGGTTATGCGCAGTTCGATACCCTGTTTCTGTTGAATACTGACGAGAGTCTGCATGGGCTGGGAGCAATGCTGTTGCAGGTCCAGGAGGGACAAAAAGAGAGTGATTGCCTATGCAAGTCTGTCTTTGCGAGAGTCGGAGCGCAATCCTGACAATTATAGCTCCTTTAAGTTGGAACTATTGGCCCTGTTGTGTGCTATGACTGAAAGGTTTGCAGGCAATGAAAAGGGGCCAGGGGTGACCGTCATGATGGACAACAATCCGTAGGCACATCTAGAGAACGCCAAGCTTGGGGCGTTTGAGCAGAGATGGGTGGCTTGCCTTTCTAAGTACCAATTCCGCCTCAAGTGCCGGTCAGGAAGGGAGAACATAAACCCATGCATTTCTTGGTTCCGAAAACTACTGACCGGGGTGTTGATGAAGAGAAAGGACCCGAAATCCCACCTTTTGTCAGAACCCAGTTCCCGGACGTAGCACACTCAAGTGGGGGGGGGCGCTAGGATGCAATGGTGTTGGAAAAGATTTGGCTGATTTTGGGTGAGAGGGTCCCAAATGGCCCCGCCCAGATCTATAAAAAAATGAAACCCGGGGGCCGGTCTCGCCCGGGCCCCGCCAGGGAAAAAGCTGGCTGACTCGGTTGGCAGAAGCTGTTGAGGCAGTGGGATAAGCTGAGTGTTATCCGAGGACTCCTGTGCCAGACCATATACTTAAAGTCAAGTGCAGTACCAAAAAAAGATTGTCATTCCCATGTCGTTGGGCCAGGGTTGTTTGGGGAACCCATGAGGGGGGGGACCCCCTTTTGGGGGAGTGACAAAAACATACAAATGGCTCCAATGACTGGGTATGCCTGATTGGCAAAACATGGGGTCTAAAAGTTGTCTAAGTGTCAACTGTGGGTTGAATAAGAGTATGAACATGGGTCCCGCGAGACCATTTGATGTTGCCCACTATATCTTTTTTTGTCGATTATGCCGATTGGGTCCTGCCTCTGGGACTCGTACGTCTGGTCAGATGGATCATTTCACGAAAAACGAAGTGGCTTTTAACCCCCCCAGGGGGCCAGACGTCGAAATGCTTTATACGGTGTTTGGGTGTCCGCAAGGAACATTCGATCAGGGAGCATGCTTCTAAAGGGGCCTTAAGAGTGAACTGTTCCTATATGGGATTTTCGTTCCAGCACCCCCCCCCCTTATCCCAGGGGATGGAGTGGTTTAAAACCGCACCTTGACCAGATGCTGTGAATCTAGAGGACATCAGAAAAGGTTGGCCGGGAGTTACCTGTCAAAACGATGTGGGCATAACAAAAAGGTTTCAAGCACCCCGGGTTAACACATTGTCATGTTCGGAAGACGGGCCAGGGGATTAAGTCTCCCATGCCCATCCCCATAGAACCTCCACCGCAAATACCATTTGGGGGGGCCAGGAAACCGCCGGGCTGAGAGCATGCACAAAGGTTTTTTGGGGGAAAACCCTCCTGCAGCCGGCAAAGAGATGGGTATTCCCGGTGCCGAGTGGGTCAGGGCTAAGAGACCCCCGGAAGTTGGAAAGGGAGCTAGGAGGGGTCCCATATTGTTAAAAAGGAGGGTAACCCGCCATCCCAGTCTACAAGAAAGGCCCCTAGGGCGAGGCCCCCCCCCGAAATCTGCCCCCGAACATTTAAGGCGCGAAATTTTTTAGGACCGTGGTTTGGGGACGCAGTACCTACCCCTAACCAGCAACCTCCATTTAGATAAAAGGAATTGGGGGGTTCCCCCTTTTCCCGGCCCCCAACTGGGGTTTGGGGCAGTTTGGGGCAATTTGTTACCCGGGGGGGAAATTGGGGAAAGCATTCAACATGCCCTTTCCCCCAGAAGATTTGCCTAAACCCCTGAGCCCCTATAGCTTCACATAGGATGCCCAGGCCCCAATGCTTTTTTAACCCTCACTTTCTATGCGAAAGACGAGTTTTAAAAAGGGGGGAGGGCTGGGGGGGATCCCAAACTTCCAGTGGGGGGGTATGTGGAATCCTGGGGTTGGTGTTACCAAATTAGGGCCAGATTTTTTTGTCGGGGTCTTTAAGTGAAAATTGGGGAAACGCCCCTGATTCGGGAAATTTTTGGGAAGAAAGCTAAACCTTGGTACGGTTCTATTTCAACCTGCTCCCCTGTTATATTTTGTTATCTATCTATTTTTTGGGAATAGGGGGTATATTAATTGATTGAAAGTGTTGGGGGGGTACACCACAAGGGGGGTTCCAGGGGGGCGTCGTTTGGGCCTGTTTTATTCGGGGTTTTCGGGCCCCAAATTTTAAAAAAACCCCATTTCCCCCAAAGTTTTCCCGGGTTTCCGGGCCCTCTGCCCTGGGTCGGGGGGCACCGACTGGCCCTACACCCTGAAAGTGCCCCCCGGGGGGCCCCCCGAAACCCCAACCAAACCCCTGAGGGTTTTTTCAGGGGGGGGGAGCGAGCGCCCCCCCAGCCCCGCGGGACAGTGCCCGGGAACCCGGGGGGCCGACCCCCCGGGCGGGGCCCCGCCTTTTTCCTCCCCAAGCGTGGGGAAAACCCCCCCGCGGCCCCCCGTCCCGCCTCGGGGGGCAGCGTCGCGATGAGGGTGATGTCATCCCCGACGTGCCTCTCCCCCGGGCGCACGGCCCCTAAGGGTGCCCCCGGGAGGGCTGAGGAGGAAGCGGGGGCTAAAAGGGGACGGGGGCGGGGCTCCCCGGGGGGAGTTAAGGAGAAATAAAATTTTTTGTTATTTTTAACGGGGTTTTTTACCTGCCTAAAATTGCCCCCTAAAATTACTGCCTGTCCCCCCCTATAACCCTCCCTGGGGCCCCCCAATACGCCTCCCCTTGGGGCCCCCCCAAAATCCCTCCCCTGGGGCCCCCCCATTTTCCCCCTCCCTTGTGCCCCAAAAAACCCTGCCTGTGGCCCCCCATTTTTTCCCTCCCTGGGGGCCCCTATAAGCCTGCCTGTGGCCCCCAAAATCCTTCCCCTGTGGGCCCCCAATTATACCCCCCTTTTGGGGCCCCTATATGCCTGCCTGTGGCCCCCCATTTACTCCCTTTTGGGGGTTTCCATTTTCCCTGCCTTTGCACCTAATATGCCTCCCTGGGGCCCCCCAAATACCCCGGGCCTGGGGCCCCCCATACCCCCGCCTGGGGCCCCCCCATATCCCTGCCCCCCCCATAAGCGGGCCTGTCCCCCCTAAAAATTTCCCGGGCCTTTTTGTGGCCCCCCTTTTCCCTCCTCCCGGGGCCCCCCATACCCCCTCCCTGGGGGCCCCCCAAAATAAACTCCCCTGTGGCCTCCATACCCCTGCCTGGGCCCCCTATAATCCCTTCCCCCTGGGGGCCCCCAAATCCCTCCCCCGGGGCCCCCGTATCCCTGTCTTTGCCCCATAAATCCCCGGGCCTGGGGCCCCCATATGCTGCCTGTTGCCCCCATATCCCTCTTTTGGGCCACAAAATTTCCCCCCCTTTTGTGCCCCTAAAATTTCCTCCCTTTTGGGGCCCCCATATCCCTGCCGTGGCCCCCCTATATCCGGCCTGTGGCCCCTATACCCCCTGGGGCCCCCATAACCCCTCCTGGGCCCTCCCATATCCCTGCCGGGGGCCCCCCTTTATCCCTGCCGGGGCCCCCCAAAAATTCCCCTTCCTGTCCCCCCCCTTTTTATTCCCCTCCTTTTTCCCCCCCAAAACCTCCTGTGGCCACCATATGCGGGGCCTGTGCACCAATAAAACCTGCCTGGGGCCCCCATATACTGCCTTGCCCCCTATATCCCTTGGCCTGGGGCCCCCATAAACTGCCTAAAAGGACCCAATTCCCCCTAAACCCCTTTTTTATAAAAAAAATTTTTTTTCTTTTTTTTTTTTTTTTGGCCCCCTTTTTTTATATACTCCCCTCGGGCCCCCCATATATTTGCCTTTGGGGCCCCCCATATCCCTCCCCTCTGCCCCAAAACACTTCCCCTGTCCCCCCCAAATATACTGCCTTTTCCCCCCCCTATATACTCCCTTTTTTCCCCCCAAAATTTTACCTGCCTGGGGCCCCTATATCCCTTTCCGGGGCCCCTAAAATTTTCTGCCGGGCCCCATAAAACGGGCCCTGTGGCCCCATAAAAACTCCTTTTCAGTGCCCCTAAAAACCTAACTGGGGGGGACTAAAAATACCAAACAATTAAAAGGATTTTGCGGAAAGGGTGGGGATTCTAAAATTTTGGTGTCCAAATCCCCCCGGCCCAGCCCTTTTGGCCCCGGGACCCAATCAGCATAAAGTGGTAAAACCCAAATGGAGAAAAAAAGGGGAAAAGAAAAAACAAGGGCTGCCCCCAAAAAGACGTCCCCCGGTGAGCCCCACTAAAGAAACCCGGGGGAAAGTTTAATTTCACTTTATGCCGGAAGCCTACATAGTATTCTACCCCCTACCCTGGCCCCCTGTTTTGGGGGTAATTTTGTCCCCAGGGCCGTGTGCAGGGATAGTCAAATGGGGGGGTTTGCTTTGGGGTCAGGTCTGGCGGGATTATTTGACCCTTTAAGTAGTAATATTTTTTGGGTTTTGGGTTTTTTTTAGGGGGGTTTTAGAAACAACCCACTTGTCTGGTAGTTTTGCCCCAGTTAGGTGGATGTTTTTGGTGACTTTTTGGGTTTTGTCATATGAAGGGAAAAATTTTTTCCGAAAAAAGAAAATTTTTCATTGTGTTTTTTTACTGTACATTAAAACTGTTTGAGGAAGGGAAAGGGGGATCTGTGGGGGGAAGGGTGCAAAAATTGGGACGGGGAACAAAAGGGTTTTTCCCCTCTGTAAAAAAACATCCCATTTTCCCAAAAGGGCGCAAAAAAATTTTTTGTTTTTTTTTTGGGAAACCCCAAACCCTCCCCCAGAAAAACACAAAAGGGCCCCCGCCCCCCGGGATTTTTTTTGGGCCCCAAAGCAAAAACGCCCCTTTGCAAGCTTACCTTCGAACTGCACCAAAATACAATTTTGTTTTTTTTTTTTGGTACGGTTTTAAAAAGGGTTTGGGAACCCTGTTGGAAGGTAAAAAATATTCGAATGGGGGAAAAAATACTCCCCGCGCTTTTGGTAACACGGGGGGGGCCCCTTGCCAAAACTTTAAAACCATTTTTGTTGGGGAGCTTTTTTTCTTATCCTTACTCAGGTAATTAACATTTGTTCCTTCTTTAGCATGCTGCAAGTGTTCCTTCACAACTAGATCAAAAACAAGATTAAATAAAAAGCAGAATAATTAAATTTTGTTTTTGTTTAAATACAGTATCTGGGAAAAAACGTCTGAATGGCAGATTTTTTTTTTCCCCCATCCATCAATTACTTTTAAACAACCACAAAAAATAAAAAAAATTTTTTTAAAAAATAAATTCACGCCAAAACCCTTGTTCTTCCCAAATTTTAGGGGTGTAGGGGCCTTAAAGCCCCGTTGTGCTGTCCCTAGACATATATTAAAGTTTTTTACTTGTAATTCCCCAAAATGGTAATTTAATTTTGGTTTAAAATGCATTATTAAATAAAATTAAAAAGCCTTGGTGCCCACCGGTTTTGGGCCCTTTTTTTGTAAGGTTTTTTAAAATGTTTATAGTTTTTCCCGTTCAAGAGGAAGGGGGCTTTGGGATTTGGGAAAAAGAAAACCCTTTTTTTCCCCCCCCCTCCTTGTCCCCCCGCACAGAGAAACATCAGCCCCTCTTTATCTCTGCTCTTGTTGAAGCAAAATTTGGGAAAACGTTCGGTTTGTGGAAATGTCTAGCATAACTACTTTATAAAACTCTATAAAAGTTTAAAACTTGATGTAGTTTTGACAATTAAATGTGCTGGGTTTTTCCCAAAAGCCTAGACATGCTTTCCACCAAGTTAAAGTTTTTTTGTATTTCTTTCCCCTTTTTAACACTGTTTTTATGTTTGTTACAAACAGCCTATGTGTATTCTAATGTACATTTTTGTTTGTCCATCAGTTTTACCCAATCCTACATCCTGTTAATAGAACTATAGACTTCAAACACGGTCGTAATTATTGACTAGTAGGAAGGTGTTTAGCTGCCTGTCGAGCTCCACATAGACCCTGGGGGTGCGTGAAGTGGGGGCAGGACACCAGTTGTCTCTGTTTTGTTAAGTAGTGTGAGTGTCAGGTTGTTAAGGGAAATTAGAACTATAGGGCCTTAGTTATAGTAGTAATAGGGTTGGTTGGCTTAGTAGACCATAGATTTATATTAAAGAGGGTTACAGCCAGTTTCTACCTGGTATCTGTAGTGTAAAACTGTCCCAGCCAATCAGGGAGCTGGATGTGAGGAGAAGAAGGGGGGCTAGCAGCAGCAGCGGGGGATGAAAGCTGCACAGTGAGACGGATAGTGAGTCTGTCAGAGTCTGCCACAGGAGAATAAGCAGTAAGCAGCACCCTCACCACCTTTGGGTTGAGGGGAGGCAGATTTGAATGGGAGGCTAAGAAGAAACCCTGAGAGGATTAGGACTTGTAAATAGTTATCGTTCTTCAGCAAGCAAGCCGGGAGGAGCCAGGGCAGAAACTTTGCTTCTGGACGAAATGTGTCTGAGAAGGGGCAAGAGGCCTAAGTGTTCAGCAGACGGAGTCAGCAGCAGCCTGGACTAAGTGGACGAACCACAAGATAAGGTCAGTCAGAGCAGTGAGGTGGCAGATAGGGTAGCCTCCCTCGGGAACTGCGGATTTGTGAATGCTGAGAAAGCTGCAAGAATCTCGACACGGGTGACCAAGTCGTTCTGCGACTGTCGTTGCTGGAAGAAAAGAAGTAAATCCTCACTTCTCCCAGTCAGCAGTTGTTGCGTCCGTTATTTATTTCGCCGGTGCACCACAAAGAGTCCCACACGGTTCTCTCCCCGCATTACAAAGAACCCAAGGGGGTTGCTTTCCTGCAGTATTCTTACACAAGCATAAAAAAACAGTAAAAAGAGCCATTTTTTCCTGTTGCTCTGATAAGGGCAGAGCGGTAATGGTGGGGTCAGGAGAACAAGAAGCCGGCAGACACAGTGAGTAGCTGTCTGGCCGGTACCCAGGCTCGGACTGGGCCGCCGGGGGATCGGTGAATCCCCCAGTGGGCCCCCCTCAAGCTGCTGTGGGCCCCGGAGGCAGTGCTGTCGTTCCCCGGGGCCCGTCCGCCGCATCCGGTCTCTGAACGCCCGGGACCTGCATCCCGAGCACCCAGAGACCGGCCCGGGAGTTGGGGACTAATGTCCCCAACTCCCGGGGCTGCGCGGTGTCAGCGGAGCACAGCGCCACTAGCGCTGCGCTCCGCTGATCTCCCTGGCAGGCTGAACGCGTTAGGCCTTCAGCCTGCCGGGCGCCGGCCCCGGCGCAGTGACGTCACATCACCACGCCGCCTATGCAGGACCGCAGTAGGAGACAGCGGCAGCTCGGAGCTGCAGCCGGAGCCAGGTAAGTGGCTGTTTTTTTGGATTTTTTTTTAAACAATAAGGGGGGCCCTGAGTACAATAAAGGGGGCCCTGACTAATAAAGGGTGCCCTGACTATAAGAAAGGGGGCCCTGACTACAAGAAAGGGGGCCCTGACTATAAGAATGGGGCCCTGAGTAAGTAAGGGGGCCCTGACTAAAAGAAAGGGGCCCTGACTACAAGAAAGGGGCCCTGACTAATAAAGGGGGCCTGACTACAATAAAGGAGGCCCTGACTACAAGAAAGGGGCCCTGACTAATAAAGGGGGCCCTGACTACAAAGAGGGGCCCAGACTACAAAGGAGGGGCCCTGAATACAAAGCGGGGGCCCTGACTACAAAGGGGGCCCCTAACTATAAAGGGGGCCCTGACTAATAAAGGTGGGCCCTGACTACAAAGGGGGGGCCCTGGCTACATATAGGAGGGCCCTGACTAACAAAGGTGGGCCCTGGCTATCTAAAGGGGGGCCCTGGCTACATAAAGGGGGGCCCTGGCTACATAAAGGGGGGCCCTGACTAACAAAGGGGGGCCCTGACTATCTAAAGGGGGGCCCTGACTATCTAAAGGGGGGCCCTGGCTACATAAAGGGGGGCCCTGGCTACATAAAGGGGGCCCTGGCTAACTAAAGGGGGCCCTGGCTACCTAAAGGGGGCCCTGGCTACCTAAAGGGGGCCCTGACTACCTAAATACTAAAGGCCCTGACTAACTAAGGGTGCCCTGACTACATAAAGGGGAGCCCTGGCTACATAAAGGGGGTCCCTGGCTATCTAAAGGGGGGCCCTGACTAAATAAAGGAGGGCCCTGGCTACATAAAGGGGGGCCCAGACTAGATAAAGGGGGCCCTGACTAACTTCCAACCCCTTAGGACACTAGGCCTCTAAGTTATGGCTTGTACTCGCTCTCCCACCCCTGGGAAGTTTGTACAGAGGTAGGAATAGGTAAAGAGTTGCTGGAAAATTGAAGATATTTGTGTGTAATTTCTGCAGGGATGAGTTGTGGCCGGGACAAACCATCATGGCGGTGTGGAATGGATGCAGAAGAAAAGGGAATAAGAACGACTCAAGAGAAGAGAACGACTCATCAGATAAGACGTCTCTGGTGAGTCCCTGGATGTCAGGGATTATTTTACTTCTATGTTGGATCAGTGCTGTATTCACTGTAATGTGATGTGACTCGAGCTGGTGTCTGACCTTTATGTGGTCTCTATATGGCGGGGTTGAAAGTTATACCTGAGCTGGTGTCTGACCTCTATGTGGTCTCTATATGGTGGTGTTGTAGGTTATACCTGAGCTGGTGTCGGACCACTATGTGGTCTCTATGGCGGTGTTGTAGGTTATACCTGAGCTGGTGTCTGATCACTATGTGGTCTCTATATGGCAGTGTTGTAGGTTATACCTGAGCTGGTGTCTGACCTCTATGTGGTCTCTATATAGCGGTGTTGTAGGTTATACCTGAGCTGATGTCTGAGCTCTATGTGGTCTCTATATGGAGGTGTTGTAGTTATACCTGAGCTGTGTCTGACCTCTATGTGGTCTCTATATTGTTATACTTGAGCTGGTGTCTGACCTCTATGTGGTCTGTATATGGCGGTGTTGTAGGTTATACCTGAGCTGGTGTCTGACCTCTAAAGTGGTCTCATATGAGGGTGTAGGATACTGAGCTGGTGTCTGACCTCTATGTGGTCTCTATATGGCGGTGTTGTAGGTTATACCTGAGCTGGTGTCTGATCACTATGTGGTCTCTATATGGCGGTGTTGTAGGTTATACCTGAGCTGGTGTCTATCACTATGTGGTCTCTATATGGCGGTGTTGTAGGTTATACCTGAGCTGATGTCTGACCTCTATGTGGTCTCTATATGGAGGTGTTGTAGGTTATACCTGAGCTGGTGTCTGACCTCTATGTGGTCTCTATATAGCGGAGTTGTAGGTTATACCTGAGCTGGTGTCTGAACACTATGTGGTCTCTATATGGCAGTGTTGTAGGTTGTACCTGAGCTGTTGTCTATCACTATGTGGTCTCTATATGGCGGTGTTGTAGGTTATACCTGAGCTGATGTCTGACCTCTATGTGGTCTCTATATGGAGGTGTTGTAGGTTATACCTGAGCTGGTGTCTGACCTCTATGTGGTCTCTATATAGCGGTGTTGTAGGTTATACCTGAGCTGGTGTCTGACCTCTATGTGTCTCTAAAATGGCGGTGTGTAGGTTATACTTGAGCTGGTGTCTGACCTCTATGTGGTCTGTATATGGCAGTGTTGGAGTTTATACCTGAGCTGGTGTCTGACCTCTATGTGGTCTCTATATGGCGGTGTTGTAGGGTATACCTGAGCTGGTGTCTGACCTCTATCTGGTCTCTATATGGCGGTGTTGTAGGTTATACCTGTGCTGGTGTCTGACCTCTATGTGGTCTCTATATGGCGGTGTTGTAGGTTATACCTGAGCTGGTGTCTGACCTCTATGTGGTCTGTATATGGCGGTATTGTAGGTTATACCTGAGCTGGTGTCTGACCTCTATGTGGTCTCTATACGGCAGTGTTGTAGGTTATATCGGTGTTAGTATAGTGGCAGCGTATATGTGTCCCTGATTGTAAGAGTGAGGGAACACCTGATCCTGTGATAGGAGTTACACTTTTACCTTCTTGCTGTTGTTTATTTTAGAAGGTGGTGAAGTGCGTGACCAAGGGAAACATGGAGGGGGATATTGTATGTGGGCTGGTGGGGGATATGGTTGGAGCTACTTAGCCATGTGTCTATGATATGTTAAACTGACAAATGTGTGACTACATTGTACTACACAATACAGTTCTGTTTTGAACACTGTATTATGTGGTAAAATGGGCGCATTTATGTCAGAGAGGCCGGTAATATTTTCATGTACAGTATGGTGGGCCCCCCAAGATCAATTCCCCTGTGGGCCCCAGGCCCCCCAGTCCGACACTGCCGGTACCTTAGCTTACATACATGCATTTGTCTCTCCCTTTATGTCAGACTATCCAGCTCTCTGCATGGTTGAGAGTAGAGCTGGAGCTGGACAGCTGCACATACAGGGAGCATTCACCAGGAACTACAGTAATGATTGCCATCTCCTCCACAGTGATAAGGAATGAAACATTAGAGGACAGCTATAAGATCAGTGTGCATTGCCCAAATCTATTCAACACCTCCCCTGTTGTGTATATCACATATAATTTACTGTGTGTATCTATTTATGTGTATATATATATGTATATGTATCTATCTGTGTGTGTGTATATATACATGTGTTGTGGGGGGTCAGCTCCGTCACAGGGACCGGTAATGTCAAATTAACCGGGTTTTTATTGAAAGAAAGTCCAAAAGAACAGCAAACAGCTTCTCTTCAGCAGGATGCAAAACAGAACGTAATTCGTAACCTTGCTTCAGGCATTAAACGGATAACGGAAACAGGTTCAGCTCACCATACAACTTAGCAGCACCTAAGAAAGGTAAGTCCAGCTTTCTCAGAGAGCCTTCACACAGTAGATATTTCCTCTACACACTCCAGGCTTGGAGTGGTGTACTACACTCAGCACACCTGACCTCTTGGCTTTATAGGCCAAGGAAATCCTGGGGTGGATATGTGGGAGCAGTCATCCCACCCAACTCTAAGACTGCTCCAGTAAAAGTCAGGCCTGGAATACCACTGCTTAAAGCAGTGATGCAAAAATAAGCAAGGTGTCTGCAAACTAAGGTTGCAGACCTATTTACTTGGCAGCCCTAAGGTACAGTGGCACATATCAGCCCTCGATGGCAAGGCCTTCTGCTTTGTCAAATCCCCTCCCCCCCGCCCAAAGCCGAGGGGCTGGGCAGCTTCACTAAACAGACTATGCACCCATAATAGTGTAGCATACAGATGCAATGTCAAACCGCCCACTTCCGGTAAAGTGACAGGTACCACGCCCCCATGCCCCTAACGTCAACCCACCCCTTCCGGTAAAGTGACAGGCGGCACCGCCGCTTGGCTGCCACAGCAACATGAAAGTTCCCCGCCCCTATATGTGCAATACAGTGGACTGTAACCCTCCCTTATTATTGATGATAACTTAATATCAAAAAGGTTGTATTAATTATCTGTTTTTGCAATATCAATAAGCAGTAGATTATCCATTTTTTACAAAAGCAGGTATGTTCTATGACGCATGTTAGTTATAGTCATTCACTATCTCTCTACGATTATTCAAAGTATGTGTTGTAGGTTCAGCAAAACGTATTTCAGCGCGGAGGTTCCCGGTTTCTATGAGGGAAAAATACCCCGAGGCAGAAATGTCATTTTCGGGGGTCAAATCAGAGCAAAAGAAGGTGTAACCATTCATAAACTCTTAACGGTCTATAGCTAGGCCACTATCAGATTTTTGTTTTCCTGAAATGTGTACGAGGGCCACGTACTCTCTAATGGCTGATTCAGCATCATAATTCGGTTAAAAAGGCCTCGCAGGAATCTGCTGTCCATCCAGATACAAAGTGGCGTGATTTATGTTGTAGTGATGAAAACAAAGCGAATTTCTTTGGTAGCTGCCACTGAAAGCTTCATTATCCACAAAACCTATTATCACCGTTTTAGGGATTTGGCCTAGGAACAGATTCTCGTGGTTTGTAATTCTTGTCCCCGTTGTTATGCTGTATACTTTTAAGCTAGCTCTGTCGATGGGGTATTTGGCCGTAGTGGTTAGAAGCGCTTGACTATGGCCGATCCTGACGGTGGCAGACAGCTGTACTCTTTTCACATAGAGGGCCGCTTGCAGAATTTGTATTTTAAACTGTTCTGCCTCAGCAGACGTCAGACAAAAACTATCTGTATTTCGTGACAGTTTGATTTTCAGATCAAGGCCGTTTAATATAAGTTTCGGTTGATTGAATATATCTCCAAAAATAGCCCCAATAGCTCTACAGGTTTAGAGCGAGCAGTCGCCTGAGCCCTTTTGCTGAATCCTGAATTTGGGCCTGCGAGTCCTCGTTCATGATGGTGGCCTGCAGAATCTTTGTAAAATAAACCTGCTGTAAACTGTGATGCCAGAGTTTGCGGGCTGTAATTTAAAATAGTTTCGATGTAAGCTCTATAACTGTAGAGGTTATCAGATTGTGAAATGAGCCTATCACCCAGAGTGATATCCACCTGACTGAAAAGTGTCGCTATAGGGTAATTAATAAACCCCACACAAGCCCCGTCAGCAATGGCTGTATTATCCTGCTTCACAATTCTGCAGTTTATGTAAAGGAGCGTGTTATTCAGATCATAATAATATTCACCGCTGCCTGAAATGAAGAACTCCAATGGTGCATTATCGGTCAGAGCAGCGATAGGTTGAACTTCTACAAAAAGAGATTTCTCGATACTCGTCTGTGGTGGAGGTATATCAAAAATATCCAACTCTGATTTGGTACACTCTACCGAACCATCGTGTATGAAGGCCATGATGTTTCACTAGAAGATGTCGCCTGGAGAGCGTCTAACTGCTTTCTGACGACACCGTCTTTTACGCGGTACTGTCTTATTTCAGAGTATGGGTGGGAATGATGTCGTGAAATGAGATTTTCTTTTAAGAGGTTTTTTTTGCGACACAAACAAGGCCCGAGCCTTCCTGCTCTTTCAGGGGCTGATTTATTCGTCCCTTAATGGCTGATGAGACGGTTGTAACGGCGTCTTTAGCAATATTTTTAGTGGCTGTCTTTACATGCGGTTTTACCAGCTCTATTCCTTTTCTGAAAAGAGCTAAAAAGACCCGGGAATATTCCAGCCAGCCCCGCTCCATACATGTAGTCATCACCACCGAATCCTTCTAATCCATTGCCAGCTTGAATGGTGTAGTAACGGGCATAAACACTGGGGTCCCCATACACACATTGCTACAGCATTTTAGTTTAGTGACACCTTGCAGGGCCTGAAGTGTATACGAAGGATGCACTTGCCGTACCGGAATTTGACGGGAGTACCGCTATCTGTCAAAATGAATACGGTTATAGAATCAAAGTGTTGTTTGCACAGAGGTATGTAATTCGGACGTGTGTACTGAAGTGTGACAATATCGTTGTCTTTGCCGGTGACTTCAACGGATCGCAAAAGTTGGACATAGCTATGACCCACTAGCTGGTGTTGTATTATATCCGTATTCACAAATAATGTATAAAAACCCGCTTTTATATCGGCATAAAAAGTTTTCTTCTCTGTGTAATTAGTTTCTGTAGAATTTTCAACATAGCCAGGCAGACCTAAAATACGTGACAACTTGTCTCCTGGGGCAAATTGCAGCATTTGTGATTCAGACCGGTATACGGTTCTTTTTATCGGATTGAAACATAGTTTAAAGGGTTCTTCAGATATCCACAAGTGATCAATCTTCTCGTTAATTGCCTTTACGACGTCCATAATGGTAGCGTAAAAACCTGATTTGATGTAATATTCTTTTAGATCCCCATCGCGTTTTCCAATAATAAATGCACCTTCTTGATTACCAAAATTATACCATGTTCACGGGTATTGTATTTCAGTTAGAGCGACTTCATAGGGGCCTGAGAGGTGAACAGGTTTGGCTAACTCAGTTGTATAAGTAGATATTGTATTTTCAGGGTAAAATCTGGATGAAGAATTACTAGGCAGCGTAATATAGAAAGAGACTGTCTCCATAATTTATACAGCTATCAAATCTCTCTTCGCAATCCAGCTGTTAAACTTTGAGGGAAAACCAAGCCACTTTACAAAATAATAAGTTTTACCCCTGCTACGTTTTGTTTTCAGTATCTTTTCTATTTTGTAGATGCGATCGACGTTCTCTGGGATCTTTTGAATCTCTTCGATATAAAAAGATCCTTCCATGGGGTCACCGCACAAGTCCACAATTTTATAGAGCAGTTTTTGGAATCTCATGTTGATGTCCGAGATAACAAAAATTTCATCCGTATAAGTCCGCTTATATCCTTCAGTAAACGTGCCTTTATATTAAGAGATTCTCACATGGTCCCCGATTTTTTAAACACGGCTTAGTTGGTCTAACACTTATGCTTCTGCTATAAATATTTCTCCATATTCTTAAAGAGTTGTTTTTTGTTACAGAAGCAGGAGCGCAGCGACTTGTATTATAAGTGTGATTATAACTATATACTAGATCCTGTAAAATATCTATATACGTTGTGAGGGATCAGCGTCCAGAGCAGGTAGCAGGCTGGGCTTCCTCAGACAGAGACAGTGACACTGAGTAAAGTTCAGATCCAGGCTGTGCCTGGGTTTATTTATATGATAAATGGAAACAAAACACGGCCTTAACTTCAGGCATAAAACATAAAACAAAACCTGCTCGGCTGAGCACTAACTACACACAAGACAGTCCTAACTATACCAGGGACACACTCAGTGACCCTGGGCAAAGCTGCAAACATAAATAGCATGAGCTACTCACAATGTGGCTCCAGCAAACACCAGCAGCCATGACAGGCCTGCAGACTCAGGCTTTATAGGCCTGACACCAGCCTCACCTGGTGCGTGGGAGTGGCCACCCACCCGGCTCTTTGACCACTCCAGAAAAGCCGACCCGGACAAAGCGGACTGGAACCGCTTATACTAAACGTCAGTAACTACTGACACACATGAAAGTCGGCTTCCCTTCACCGAGCCCAGGCCACTCGGTGACACGCACTGGTCCAAACCTTTCCTAAGGCCGCATAGGACAGCATTCTTGGGGAAACATACCTTCCCTCCACCACTCCGCCTGTCACTGTCTCACATACCCTCCCCCTCTGTTCGAGCCTGTGGGGTCGGACACACTTAGCCACCAAACAATGTGTCCTTGACAGTGCATCAGCGTTGCCCTGTAGTTTCCCTGTCCTGTGCTCGACAGAGAAACTAAAATTTTGCAGTGTCAGGAACCATCTGGTGACTCTTGCATTTCACTCTTTAGCTTGGGACATCCAAGTTATTGGGGAGTGGTCGGTGATTAGCCGAAAGTGGTGTCCTAGTAAATAATACTTGAGGGACTCCATGGCACATTTAATGGCCAAACACTCCCTCTCCACAATGCTATAATTCCTCTCTGTGGGTGTAAGTTTCCTACTTAAATACGTGACTGGATGCTCTTCGCCGTCCACCTCCTGGGAAAGCACTGCACCCAGTCCCACATCAGACGCATCTGTCTGTACGACAAATTCCTTCTTAAAGTTTGGGGTAATCAAGACTGGCTTTTTACAAAGAGCCAGCTTCAACACCTGGAATGCCCTCTCTGCCTCCGGGTTCCAAGCCACCATGACAGACCTACTGTTTTTCGTCAGGTCTGTTAATGGGGCTGCTATGCTCGCGAAGTTGGGGATGAATCGGCGATAATAACCCACGATACCCAGAAAGGCTCTTACTTGCCTTTTGGTTGTGGGTTGTGGCCAGCCCTGTATCGCCTCCACCTTATTAACCTGGGGTTTTATAATGCCCCTACCTATTATGTATCCCAGGTCGGGCTTCTTCAAGACCCAAGGCGCACTTCCTAGGGATAGCTGTTAACCCTGCTTCTCTAAGGGAGTTAAGCACTGCCTGTACCTTAGGTAGATGGCTGTCCCAGTCCTCACTAAATATTATTATGTCGTCTAGATACGCTGAGGCATAACGACGATGGGGCTTAAGGACGACATCCATCAACCTTTGGAAGGTAGCTGGAGCCCCATGCAGACCAAACGGCAGGCAGACGTACTGGAACAGGCCTTCTGGTGTGGCGAAAGCCATCTTTTCCTTGGCCCTATTCGTTAGGGGAACCTGCCAGTAACCCTTAGTAAGGTCGAGCGTGGAAAAATATCTGGCATGACCCAGTCTCTCAATTAGTTCGTCCACCCTCGGCATTGGGTATGCGTCAAACTTGGATACCTCATTCAGCTTCCGAAAATCATTACAGAAGCGGCTTTGGGATGAGCACAATCGGACTCGACCACTCACTTCTGGACTCCTCAATCACACCGAGGTCCAACATTTTCTTAACCTCCTCAGATATTGCTTGCCTACGAGCTTCTGGTACCCGATAAGGTTTCAAGTTGACTTTTACCCCTGGCTCGGTGACAATGTCATGCTTTATGAGGTTAGTATGCCCTGGCAGTTCTGAAAACACATCCGTATTCCTTTGAACAAACTCCAGGGTCTCCTGTTTCTGTGACTTTGACAGGGACTCTGATACACATACCTCTGGGACCACTCTATGGGGTGTGGCTATGGCAGTCAGGGTCTCCCTGTCTTTCCATGGCTTAATTAAATTCACACGGTATATCTGTTCCGGCTTGCGTCTACCGGGCTGGTAATTATAATTAACATCTCCTACTTTCTCAAGGATTTCATAGGGCCCTTGCTATATAGCAAGGAACTTACTTTCTACAGTAGGAACTAACACTAACACCCGATCCCCCGGGTTTAAGTTCCTTACTTTGGCCGACCTGTTATACACACGGCTTTGAGCTTCCTTAGCCTGCTGTAGGTGTTCCCTGACTACGGGCATAACTGCAGAAATCCTGTCTTGCATTTGGGAGATGTGTTCTATTACGCTCCTGTGGTTTGCTCCCAGGTTTCTTTGGCAATATCCAGAAGCCCCCAGGGACGCCACCCATAAACCAACTCAAAGGGAGAAAACCCCGTGGACGACTGAGGAACTTCCCGGACCGAAAACATTAGATAGGGCAGGAGACAGTCCCAGTCCTTACCATCCTGACTGACCACCTTCTTTAACATACTCTTCAGGGTCTTGTTAAATCTTTCCACAAGACCGTCAGTTTGAGGATGGTATACTGACGTGCGCAAATGCTTGATATTAAGTAACTTGCATAGCTCCCTAGTGACCTTTGACATAAAGGGGGTCCCTTGAGCAGTAAGGATCTCTTTTGGAATGCCGGTACGGGAAAACATATGGAACAACTCCCTGGCAATAAGTTTTGAGGAGGTGTTCCTCAGCGGTATGGCCTCAGGATAGCGTGTGGCGTAGTCCACCACCACCAATATATACTGATGGCCCCCGGGCTGACTTCACTATTGGGCCAACGAGGTCCATTGCGATCCTCTCAAACGGTACCTCTATTATAGGTAATGGCACATGCGGACTCCTATAATAGGGCATAGGAACTGTTAGCTGGCACTCAGGACAGGACTCACAGTATCGCTTCATGTCACCATGTACCCCTGGCCAAAAAAATCTTTGAAAGATATGCTCCTTTGTCTTTTCGCTGCCCAGATGTCCCCCTAGTACATGCTTGTGGGCCAGGTCCAAGACCATCCTCCGAAAAGACTGCGGCACTACCAGTTGTTCCACCACCTCCCCATGGACTTTGTCTACTTGATACAACAGATCCTGGTTAACTGCCATGTGCGGAAACACAGTATTTGCCCCTGGATACTGAGGTTTCCCATTTATGACCTTGACATTTTCCCTAGCCTTTACTAGTGTGGGATCTCTAAGCTGAGCTGTCCCGAAATTATCCCGTGAGACCTCCAGGTCAGGCATAGCAGCCACCTCGTCCTGTTCCTCAGTCTCACCTGCAAGAACTGCTAGGGAAAAATTCTCACCAGTTTCTAGGGTCACCCCTACTGGCTTAGCTGTGGTGTCAGGGTCAAATGGTTCTGGACCAATAGCAGGGCACGTATTACAATCATTACAATTATTTACCATGCCTGAAACCTTGGTATGCCACAAGTCCAAAAACAGGGGGAAATCTCTACCCAAGATCACCGTATGCATAAGAAATCTCACCACCCCCACTTCATGGGAGGCAAGTCCACAAGAAGTCTCTAGTTTAACAAGGGCCGTGGGGTACTCCTTGGTGTCCCCATGGATGCACAGGACCCCCTATGACACGTCCGGTGACTGATGTAGGATCTACTAGGCTGGCGTGTACCAGGGTAACCAAGCTCCCAGAGTCCAGGAGAGCCTCTACAGGATAGTCATTCACTTTGATATGACATATTTGATAATCGGTCTCCAAGACAGTCTCTGCTGAGCAAACTGGCTTTGCGAACAGAGACCTCCGCCTAGCCGAGTCGCAGTCCATTGGCTCCACTGAGAGCGGACAGTTAGCAGCAATATGTCCAGGTCCACGACACTGCCAACATAAGACGTGGCCGTGGTCTGCTTCAGCCTCGGCCCTTGACCAGCCAGTCCATCTGGAGATTTTCCTCTCCTCCACACGTTCCCCCTCGGGGCCACCCCCTTTGGGACACTTTTCACCCCTCTCTGAGATGGGACAGTCTTTTTTTTTTTTTTTGAATCATAAAGTTTTATTGCAAGTTTTCAAATAACAGGGATATAACACAAAAGTTCAGACTGAGCACCGTCTTTCCAAAAGAAAAAACATGTATCACAGCATTGATATAGACGATGACTGGTAAGCAATATCTGTAACATATACAGGAAGCAAGGTTGTGTTTTTGCAACTGATGTATAATAAATGGTGATTTATGCAAAGATAGCACATTTTCGGGTGAGGAGACATTACTTAAGCAGTATGCGAAGGGGTAGAGTATACAGCCTGAATGTATAAAATAAAAAGAAAAGAAAAGGAAAAAGCGAACAACACAAAACAGTGCTACCAGCTATAATAATGTACTGTGTATCCTTATATCCACACATGAGAGTAAGCGAAAGAAATTTTCAAGAATGAATGTTGATGTAAAAGGTCTTTGACAAAATTAAATTACTTTAAATAACACCTGTTGATTACACCAGACGGGTGAATAGGGACAGGTGTAAGGAGAATTGGGATAGTTATTCTTAGGTGCTAGCTAATAGGTTATAACGCTGCAAATCTGGATGAGGACCAATGAGACCATCTAGGTCGTATTTTGGGTAAAAGATGGGGGGGTATTACCAGGCAGGTTTCTGCGTGATACTGGTTATTGACTCTAGCAACAACCTCATCTATGTGTAAGGGGGAAGAGCTCTTCCAGTTTGAGGCTATCACTGATCTGGCAGCTATTAAAACGTGGAAGAGAACCGTGTGGAACAATGTTGGGAAGGAGTCAAATGTGAGATCCAGGACTGCTAACTCAGGAGTGAGGGTGATAGGAGATTGAAACAGTTCCATTAGAATATCTTCTACCTCCCTCCATAACTTATTGGCAGGAGGGCAGCTCCACCACATGTGCAGCAATGTACCCCGAGAGCCATACAGTCTCCAACAGCGGTCAGAGTGGCCTGAGAAAATGTGAGTTAATCTGGTGGGGGTAAAGTACCACCGTAATTGGATTTTCCGCATAATTTCTAGGTGGTTAACACATCTGGAGAGTCTCCTGGGGATATTAACAGCAGTTTCCCAGCTGCCCCATGAGAACTCTCTACCCAGCTCATTTTCCCATTTAGTTGCAAAGGCTGGCTTATTGGGTTCATCTTTGGATAACAGAGAGGAGTAAATCAGTGATAGACCTCTTTCATAACCCCTTTTTTGTGTTAAGAAGTTTTGGAACAAGGAAGGGGGGGGAGGAAGTTTCCGCGTATTTCCACTTTGACAAGGAGTGTCGAAACTGGAGGTATATAAAGAAGTGGTTATTAGGTAGGGAAAATTGTGTTTTTAACTCCTCAAAGGACTTCAGAGTATCGTCATTGTAGAGATCTCCAAGTGTGAGAATGCCTTCGTGTCGCCATTGGGCAAGGGGGAGGTGGGGAGACTCTGCTAGCAAGACATCAATGGAAGAGGAATATTTTTTTACTTGAAATCTGTGTTGGATTACCACAAATTTGTTCCATGTTGCAGCTAGGTGACTGAGGTTGGGGAGTTCAAACGTAGGAAGGGAGGAACCCCATAGTGAAGCTATGAAGGTGTTCTTGAGGGAGGTATGGGGAGTTAAACTGTCCTCTAACTGTGCCCAGCAATGGGATTCTGGGGCGTTCCAGAGGGTGGTAAGGGGTTCGAGAATAGCCGCTACATTGTACCACAGAAGATTAGGGACCGAGAGGCCTCCAGCTTTTAAAGGGGCATAAAGGTGTATTCTGTTAACTCTTGGTTTCTTACGGGCCCAAATGAATTTAAGTAGCAGTTGTTGGAGTTTTGCTATTGCTGGTTGAGGGAATAATAAGGGAATTGCCCTGACCAGATATAGGTATTTAGGAAGAAGTAGCATCTTGGTCGCTTGGATTCTCGCCATCCAAGATAGAGGATATTTGCTGAGGCGATTAATTTCTTCTGAGATTTCTGAAGTGAGCCTAGAAAGATTAATATCTAACGTTTTATTAAAGTCTGGGGAAATTTGGACACCTATATAGGGTACAGATGAAGATGACCAAATAAATTGGTATTTCGACAGTTGATTAAGCAGTGCAGGGGGGCAGTGGAGAGGTAGGGCTGTAGATTTGGTTGTGTTAAGTTTGTAATAGGATACTAATGAGAATTGACGTAGTAACTCTAGAAGGTTAGGGATTGAGGTTTCTGGACTTTGGCAGAGGACTAGTATGTCATCAGCGTATAAGCTGACCTTATGTTCTGTCGAGTTGATAGATATTCCTGAGATTAAGGGAGAGTTCCTGATGTGCATTGCTAGGGGTTCAACACATAGATCATATATAAGGGGAGAAAGGGGGCAACCTTGGCGGGTTCCATTAGTAATTGTAAAGGTTCTGGAGAGGTATCCCGATTTATAAACTTTGGCAGAAGGGGAGGAATATAAAGCTAGCACTGCCGTCAGTAAAGGTCCTGCAAATCCAAATTTGGCTAAGACTGCTTTCAGGTAATCCCAATTGATTCTATCAAAAGCTTTCTCTCCATCGAGAGAAAGCAAAACTGTGGGGCTTCGTTGTTTAGAAGTTATGTGGAGGATATCTATAACTCTTCTGGTACTATCTCTTGTCTGTCTCCCTTTGACAAATCCCGTCTGGTCAGGGTGAATGAGGTAGGGTAGGATAGCATTTAATCTATGGGCCAGAATTTTGGAGAACAGTTTAATATCGTTATTAAGAAGTGAAATAGGTCTGTAATTGGAGACAATATCTAATGGTTTACCTGTTTTGGGGATGGTAGATATAGTTGCTGACAGGAGCTCAGGGAGGGGCGTACCTGAGAGCATTATTGAGTCAAAAGCCCTTTTCAGGTGAGGGGTTAAAAGCTCGGCAAACAGTTTGTAATATTCATTGGTGAAGCCATCTGGACCAGGGGATTTGTTTAATTTGGATTGGGATATCATCAGTTTGATTTCAGAATCTGTAATCGGGGTATTCAAAGATTCTAGTTGCGTGGAGGAAAGGGTGGGTAATGAGTTAATATCTAGGAATTTGTTTATGTCTTCACTGGAAGGGAGGGGGACCGTGGGATCATCCTTAAGATTATAGAGTGATTGGTAATAGTCTGCAAAGGTGTCTGCCATTTTTTGGGGGTCATAAATCTTACCTTTGGAAGGACAAGTAATGTGTGTGGTCTTTGATTTAGCTTGTAGTTTTTTAACCCTTCGCGCTAATAATTTTCCTGGGCGATCTCCTTGCAGATAGAAATTCATTTTCAGCTTGGAGAGATGATATTCATATTTCTGGAATAGTATAACTCGCAGTTTGTTTTTAAGTTTATTGAGCTTGGTTTTTAATTGCAGGTCTGGAGCGGTTTTGAGTTGGGCATCCTGTGATTTTATATTTTTTATCGTATCATTGAGTTCTTTCTCCCTTCTACGTTTCTCCCGTGCAGCTATCCTCAAGCAGACCCCCCGCATGAAGGCCTTGTGGGCACACCATACAATCTGTGGATTACTAACAGAGTCAGAATTAAGGTGAAGAAATTCTTTTAAGGATTTCTGCATAGTTGAAACTATGTGTGGCATTTTTAAGAGGAAGTTATTGAGTCTCCAAGGAGAGAAAGGGGGAGGGGAGAAGTTGCTCTTAAGGGTAAGGAAAATTGGCGCGTGGTCGGACCAGGTGGCACAGCCTATCTCCGTGGATTCTACGTTGATAAGGGCTGCTTTGTCGACCAGAAAGAAGTCTATTCTGGAATGTGAAAGCTGAGCTGCTGAGAAGTATGTGTAGTCAATCTCTGAAGTGTGAAGATATCTCCAGGGGTCATGGAGATCCTCCTCTAGTAGGAAGGACTTTAGATCTGGAGTTTTGGCTAAGGCGCCTCGAGATCTGTCAGAAACGTTGTCTACTACAACGTTAAAGTCTCCACATATAATTAGTGGGCTTTTAGTTGTATCTTTGGCCTTGACTATTGTTTTGGAAATAAAAGATAATTGGTGTCGATTAGGGGCATATATAGTGACTACGGTGTATGCAACAGAATCAAGTGAACAGTTCAGAATGATATAACGACCTTTTGGATCAGTTTCTAACGAGATTAAGGTGAAAGCTACAGTATCTCTAATGAATACAGCAACTCCCGCTGTCTTAGAATCTGAACAGGCAAAAAAGGAGGTCGGGAACTTCTTGTGTTTTAAGCGGAAAGAGTCGTCAGACTTCAGATGAGTCTCTTGGATGCACAACAAGTCCGCTCCAGATCTGACCGCTTCCCTCCAAAAGAGTGACCTCTTAAAAGGGGAATTAAGGCCATTGGCATTAATAGAGAAAAATTTTATCCCCATGGCCACAGTAGGAAATTTCTAGTTTTACCACACAGAAGATTAACTTCAAAGATCCCAAATAGAGGAGCAATTGTAGTACATTCAAAGAAATAGCAGGTAGACATGGTAGCAACAGAAACACAACTAGTGTAAATTGAAACAAAGTTCTTATGAACTAAACAGCATGAACAAAGTTGGAACAGGAAGCTGTTCCCGATCTTCGGGGAACATGTGTAATGGGGTGTAGTCTCGTGCATGACGCCAAAGAGGCGGGCACCTTGATGAATTGGTGATGACAGGGACGAGCAGTTCTGGAGCAGCGTCCCAGCGACAAGGGAGCAAGGGGGTGTCTCACCAGTGATCAGTCATCTGGAGCTTGTCGGCGTCTACTGTTCTTTTCAGACCAGAGAGGTGAGATCAGGTTTGGTTTTCCTTTGGCTTTACGAGAAGGAGTATTGGCAGGAGTGGTTAGGAGGCCCCAGGACTGAAGAACATCCTGTAGTATGGTAGGAGAGGTACATACAACAGTGTTGTTGTCTTTAGAGAGGATTAGCTTGACAGGGAAGCCCCAATGATAAGGAATATTGTGATCCCGAAGTACTTTAGTGTAAGGGGTGAATTCTTTACGGCGCAGCATCGTTCCTGCTGAGAGGTCCGGGAATATGGAGAGGTCTTTAAATCTGTCCGGCACGTCGACCCCCTTACGGAGAGCTCGAAGCAGGTTATCTTTGGTGCGGTAGAAATGGATCTTAGCGATAACATCGCGCGGGAGTGAGGGTGCTATTTGTTTGGGCTTGGGAAGCCTATGTATGCGATCAACCATAAGATCCAATGTTGTGGCCTCGGGGAGTACTATTGCCATAAGGTCTTGGAGAAAAGGAAGTAGCATTTCTGAAGTGACAGTCTCAGGGATACCTCTTATACGAATATTGGATCTGCGAGATCTGTCTTCCAAATCTAAAACTTTAGAGGAAAGTCTCTGAACCTCCTCTTCTAGGGCTGAGTGTGAGTCTATGAGTTGGTTATGAGAAGTGGCGAATTCAGCCATTTTGGCTTCAATATGGTCTGTCCTGGAGACTAGCGATTGAATGTCTCCTCTAAAGTCCTTCATCATCTGCTTGAAGTCATTCTGTAGATGTTCTCTAAAGGAGGAGAACAGTTGTCGGAGGGTGGACTCTGTGCAGTTAGATTTTTCAGGACAGTCTCGGACTTCAGAGTCGATTGATTCAGCATGAGAAGGAGTGGGCGAAGAAGGAGGAAGGCTAAGGGCCCCTCTCAAGGGCCTAGCTTGCGAAGGCTGTTGGAAGAATTCAGTAAGCTTGGCTGGCTTCTTAATTTGGTTTCGTTTGGAGGTACCGCCCATTTTGCCACGTGATTGGTACAGGTAGAATTGGCAGGTGGGATTTGTTGGCTCGATTGAACTGTTTAAGTGGTGGTAATATGACCAGAGACAAGCAAGCTATGCTCATACCAGGTGTTGTTGTGGGGATAAAATCCTTTGGTTAGGAAGATCAGGAGGGTGTGTCCTGCTTGTGCCCAGAGTCTCACACAAAATTTGAGAGAGGAGTGTGATGTGGGTTTTTTTTTTTTTTTTTTATGGGAAAGTGCTGGTCGGCTGTTGTAATTGTTGCAGGTGCAGTCTGGTCTAATTTCAGCCTAGTGTAAACGGTGATGTAAGGTTCTTAATACAAGATGGCAAACAGTTGTTTATGTATGAGAGGTGTGCGCGGTTATTACCTCTAGTAAAAACACTATACACAGGTGGCTCCAGGTGTATGTAGGGAAGAGTCCCGAATGACCGGCTGAGCTGTAGTGACCGTAGTGTCCAGGTTCGCTGGCTGGTCTGTGCGGTATTGTGAGGTCTGGCAGTCAGACGTGGAATATTCAAGATGGCCGCGGGTTTTGATTCAGGATCAGAATCTGGCTATAGTGCGTGGCCGAGTATGTGCAGGCCAGAAATCACCGGGATATTGGTGCGGCGTGTAGAAATCGCATCAACTCGCTGGGGCAGTTTTATCAAGCTTACTTATTTTCCCTCTCCAAAGTGGGGTGGTTGCCAGCTAATCGTGCAGGAGAGATAGTAATACTACTCACCACCGGCGCCTCTGCGGTGTATGTAAGAGGTCAGAGTGGTCGGGTATACTGTGCTGCAGCTCTTGTGCAGGGGTGAGCTGTCCAAGGAGAGCTCCGATCCTCCCTTCGTTATGCAAGATGACGCGTGGCAGCACGTCTGCGGTCGGGAGGTGAAATGGCCGCCGGCCGCAGGAACAGAGGAGGGAGCGGCAGTGCTCGCCCCTGGAGTGGCGCTGACCGGAACGCACAGGGCACAGGTAGGAGACCGGGGCGGTATTGTGAACCACGCTGAAGTCCGTATGTGGGACCGGGCCGCGAGCGGTAAGCACTAACCTTTCCTCCGTTGTGAGTAATGGCGCTTGGCAGTGCGCCCGCAGCCAGGGAACAGGACGGCCACCGGCTGTGCGTGCCGCAGATGGGGCGGTGATGTTCGCCACCGGAGTAATGCCAGCCGAGGTTCCCGAGATGCGATTTAGAGGTCGGTGTGGTTCCGTGGATTTCCTTAAGATCTGCGTACCAGGGCAGGCTGCGTGTCGGGTCTGTCTCCACTGTAGGAAATGGCGCTTGGTAGCGTGGCTGCAGGCAAGGGATCCCCTTTTGTGGATTTTCAGCAAGCAGGGATTCTTTTCAGAGCCGTGACCAGCCAGGTAGATTCAGAGGTTTTTCACCTCTCTCTGAGGCAGGTGACAAGTCCAGAGGTGATCTCTGGGGGTTTAGATTAGCCGAGTTAGCTTGCCGCTGGTGGAGAGCTCCTCTAGTACGCGTCCGCCATCTTCAAGCGCCAGGCCACGCCCCCCTGAGATGGGACAGTCTTACCAGAAACTCCAGTCGACTTGCTGTTCCCGGGGTTGGGGCGTCCAGGAGGCCCGACTTGGAGTAAGTCCTCTGTGGCTTTATACCTCTCAACGAGGTTAACGAGCTGCTCCGCGTCTTTGGGGTCACCTTGCCCAACCCAGCGCTGGATCTCCAGGGGAAAGGAGCGGATAAACTTGTCCATGACCACTTTCTCCACTATCCTCCAGCTGCAACCACTTCGTCACCAGGTGAACCAGGTCGCACATCTGTGAGCGAACCGGTAAGTGGTCAGAGAAGGTCCAGTTATGCACCCGCCGGGCTCGCACGTTGGTGTTCACACCCAGGCGAGCCAGGATCTCACCCTTTAATTTAACATAGTCCTGGGCCTCCTGCTCGCCGAGGTCAAAATACGCCTTCTGGGGCTCCCCAGTGAGAAAAGGCGCCACAACTTCAGCCCACTGAGCCACTGGCAACTTCTCCCGCTCGGCCACTCTCTCGAAGACCCTAAGATAGGCCTCAACATCATCGGTAAGCGTCATTTTCTGCATAGATGACTGTACCGCGGCACGTGCGGCGGGAAGCGAGCTTGGCGTCCTCTGCACACTTTGTGCCACCACTAGGACTTGCTCTTGGAGCTGCTTGTTGATGTGCTGCTGCTCCTGTAGGGCGAGACGGTTAGCCTCTATCAGCAGGGCATTCGTTTCCGCCTGGGCCCGCATGGCCTCTTCGTGCACCTTTTGCTGGTTTGCGGTCATCAACTGGAGGCTACTGTTCGCTTGTATCAGCTGCTTCAGAAGCTCATCCATCTTGGGGGTCTCTGACTGCTGCGCAGCTGCCGCTTTTATCCAGGACATAAGGTTCTAGTACGATCCAGGCACTTTTCCACGGTTGTCGCCCTTAGCAAAGGTTTTTCAGTTGCTGCAGAAACTGTGTGTGTGTCTCTAAAAGTCTGTTTGCCTGCATCCGAAGCACCATATGTGAGGGATCAGTGTCCAGAGCAGGTAGCAGGCTGGGCTTCAACAGTCAAAGACAGTGACACACTGAGTAAAGTTCAGATCCAGGCTGTGCCTGGGTTTATTTATATGATAAATGGAAACAAAACACGGCCTTAACTTCAGGCATAAAACATAAAACAAAACCTGCTCGGCTGAGCACTACCTCCACACAAGACAGTCCTAACTATACCAGGGACACACTCAGTGACCCTGGGCAAAGCTGCAAACAGAAAGAGCATAAGCTACTCACATTATGGCTCCAGCAAACACCAGCAGCTATGACAGGCCTGCAGACTCAGGCTTTATAGCCCTGACACCAGCCACACCTGGTGCGTGGGAGTGGCCACCCACCCGGCTCTGACCACTCCAGAAAAGCCGACCCGGATAAAATGGACTGGAACCGCTTATACTAACCGTCAGTAACTACTGACACACATGAAAGTAAGCTTCCCTTCACCGAGCCCAGGCCACTCAGTGACACGCACTGGTCCAAACCTTTCCTAAGGCCGCATAGGACAGCATTCTTGGGGAAACATACCTTCTCTCCACCACTCCGCCTGTCACTGTCTCACAACGTATAAGTGTGAGGTATTTCTAAAATATGATTTAAGAGTGCGATTAAACCTCTCGACTAAGGCCGCTTTCACACTGTTTGTAGTAAAGAATTGGTGAATATTACGTTCTTTACAAATATGTTACATGGCGTTATTCATGAATTCACGGCCGCGGTCCGTCTGCAGCTTTTGGGGTACACGCTGTCCATCTTGGAAAATTCGCTCAAAAGCAGCGGCGACTGAAGCTCAATTCAACGCACCAGGCATATCTCGATAATACGTCGATTACGGTTAAAATATATTTAACGCCGTCATTCTTCTTTGCATATTCGATCATCGAAACTAAATCAGCCTGTCATTGACGGTCGATATCAGAAACGATAAAATGATTTCTCACAAAGCTCTTTCTGACAGCTTTATGTAATGTGTAAACATCTTGGTGGCTCAGCCAACGGCGCAGATTTTTTTGAGATATTCCGTATTTTTTAATTACACTGTACAATTTTTCAACACTCCCAAAAGAGGCTTTTGCCTTTGGTGTAAAATATTGTCTTTGCAATATTTTTTCTAAATATTTACGCTGCATGATTGGCCGCTAATTCCATTCACAGCTAGCCGTAGTAGTGATTAAAATGATCAGATGTTATATACAATCACTGATATAGTTTTATACAGTCCATCATTTAACCATTGCCATGCATCAGGCTAAAGGTAACAGATGTTAAAACAGATAATGAGCCCAAACTGTGGCACACCCCCACCTCTTCCTCTTCACAGTCATTCAATGAGGCATTCTATATAAAGACACAAGGATCTGGCTAAAGCGTTTCACTCTCTCAGACTCTTGAGTGTGATACCTCTGAACCAACAATATTTCAACAACCACAGTAAGTACTCCCATGTTATGTTACTAAAATATTTTATTTGTATATGACGCATGCTAATTTTGTATTTTTACTGTAATTCATGTATGTATATATATATATATATATAATATATATATATATATATATACACCCCTATCATACACCGCTATATAATATATATATATATATATATATATATATATATACCCCGTATATACTTGAATATAAGCCAACTCGAGTATAAGCCATGGTACCTACTTTTGCCACAAAAAACGGGAAAGCTTATTGACTCGAGTATGAGCCTAGGGTGGAAAATGCAGCGGCTACTGGTAAATATCAAAAATAAAAATGGATACCAATAAAATTACATAGGCAGTTTAATGTCCCCCATAGGCAGATATATGTCCCCCATAGGCAGGTATAGGCAGTTTAATGTCCCCCACAGGCAGTTATAGGCAGGTATATGTCCCCCATAGGCAGTTATAGGCAGGTTTATGTCCCCCATAGGCAGTTATATGTCCTTATAGGCAGGAATAGGCAGGTATATGTCCTTATAGGTTGGTTATAGGCAGGTATATGTCCTTATAGGCAGGTATATGTCCTTATAGGCAGGGTATAGGCAGTTAATAGGCAGGTGAGAGGCAGGTATATGTTCTAATAGGCAGGTTATATGCAGGTATATGTTCTAATAGGTAGGGTATAGGCTGGGTATAGGCAGGTATATGTTCTAATAGGCAGGTATATGTTCTAATAGGTAGGGTATAGGCAGGTATAGGCTGGGTATAGGCTGGTATAGGCAGGTAATAGGCAGGTTATAGACAGGTATATGTTCTAATAGGTAGGGTAAAGGCAGGTAAAGGCTGGGTATAGGCAGGTAAAGGCTGGGTATAGGCAGGTATAGGCTGGGTATAGGCTGGTATAGGCAGGTAATAGGCAGGTATATGTTCTAATAGGTAGGGTATAGGCAGGTATAGGCTGGTAAATGCAGGTAATAGGCAGGTATATGTTCTAATAGGTAGGGTATAGGCAGGTATAGGCTGGGTATAGGCAGGTAAATAAAAAAAACAAACAAACAAACAAACACTTACCTGACTCCCTCTCTGCTCAGCCTCCTCGCTTTCTGGCCTCCCGTGCGCTGTCCTTCATCTTCTAGGCACAGGTGGGTGATGTCATCAGGCCGCGCACGCAGCGTGATGACACACGCTGCCTGTGCCGGAAACTCCGGACGGCTGCGAGTCTGCTTGTGGCCGTCCGGAGTCCACTGCGGAGCAGGGAGCGCTCGCTTTCTGCCCGCACTGGTATCTTCCCCTCTATGCGCTCCGGAGGAGTCGCATATAGGGGAAGAGATCGCCGACAGCGACGGGCCACGTTTCTTATATACTCGAGTATATATATATATATATATATATATATATATATTAAAATATATATATATATTGTAAGACCGCAGCTGGGAAGGTCTACAAGGGAGTATATATCCCAGCCAGGTTCTGGACATATGTCTGGGGAGTCCAGGATGCATGCCACCAAGATAAGGAGCCTTGGTGGAGTGAAAGGCCGTTGATAAATAGATGTCGACAGTACAAACTGTCGACCTATGTTTAATCCGTTAGTACGGCTACCAGCCATTCCTGGGTCGGCCTTTCATTGGGAGTAAGCATAGAGCAGGGTGAGTGCTTACTCTCCATGGCTCCACTCCGGGTTTTCCTGGCTGTATAAAAGGTCAGCAGGTAAGCTGACTGGGCGTCGGCTGTACCTCCAGTCTACCTTCTGGGCTGGAGGTGTTCACACTGGGGGAAGCCAGTGTAGGACCAACAAGGTGATAGTGAGGGAACTACACCTCTGTTAGTAAGCGCTCAGATGAGCAAGTATTTTGTTTATGTTTTGCTGTGCATGTTTGCCATCCGTTTTGTTCTGCTTATAAAATAAATCCACGGAGCCAAGCAACCGTTTGTACCTGACTTCTGCCTCTGTCTCATGCCTGAAAGACTCATGCGGTGATCCCAGAGCTGTGCAAGCTCACACATGGTGGAGGATGCTATGGGCATTTTAAAGAGACAATTCTCTTAAAGAGACAGGCAGCGAAAAGTGGTTCCAATATATGTCGTGGATTAAAGCGGCAACAGTGCAACCAGCAGAGACACCCAAAATGGATGAGCTGGTGAAGCAGTTAATACAGGCAAACACCAACTCCAGCTAATGGCGGCAAGCCAGCAGAAGGCCACGAGGAGACCGTGCGGGCTCAAGCAGAGACCAACCGCCTCTTGATCGAGAAACACCAGGCAGCCCTTAAAGAGCAACAACAGGTAAACCTGGCTCTACAGCAGCAGCTCCAGGTCCTGACTACAAGACCAGAGGGGGCAGCAGGTGGGCCCTCCACGCCCCGTCAAGTGGTGCTGCAAGTTCTACGTAAAATGACCCCAGATGATGACGTGGAGGCATATCTCGGCACCTTTGAGAGGATCGCTGAGAGAGAGCAGCTACCCGTGGACCAGTGGGCTGACGTCCTGGCCCCCTTTCTTACCGGCGAGCCACAAAAGGCCTACTTCGACTTGAGAGCTGAAGACGCCAAGGACTACACGCGGCTGAAAGGGGAGATCCTAGCCCGACTGGGGGTTACTCTGGCGGTCCGGGCCCAGAGAGTTCACGCCTGGGAGTTCGATCCAGCAAAGCCAGCTCGGTCACAGATGTATGACCTCTTCCACCTCACCAGCAAGTGGCTGCAGCCCGAACGTCTTACAGCGGTCCAGGTGACGGAGCGGGTTGTCTGTGACCGCTTCGTGCGCGCCCTACCCGTGGGGATCCAGCGGTGTGTGGGGTACATGGACCCCAAAAGCCTGGACGAGCTTGTCTCCATTGTGGAGCGTTATAGTGCCACCGAGGAGTTCCTCCAAGGACTGCATCCACCGGAGTCAGCATGGGGTAAGACTGTCCCTGTCCCAAAAGGGGTACCTAAGGGTCCTGAGGGGAGGGGATCCCGGCTGGGTGAGAAGGGGGGAAGGTTGCCAACCCCAAAGAGACACCTCTTGCCCAGAGCCCGGGGCCCCATCATCTGCTGGCGATGCAATGGACTCGGACACGTCGCCGCACAGTGTCCTACTTTGGGGGAACCCATGGATTGTGGTATAAGGCGTACGTCATTGTTTGCAAGGCCTTCATACACCACGCACATTGAGACTGGGGGAAATCGGCGGGTATGCACCATTAAAATCAATGGACACACCGTACAAGCCCTCATGGACTCCGGAAGTTTGGTGACCCTGGTGCAGGCCAGGCTGGTGGGCGCAGACCAACTCCGGCCACGCCGTATTGGGGTGATCTGTGTACACGGGGACACCAGGGACTACCCAACCGCGGTACTCACCCTAAAGACCCCCTGCGGGCCCGCAAGACATGAGGTGGCTGTCGTCGCGAGCCTACCCCACAGTGTAATCATAGGCTGTGATTTCCCCTTGTTCTGGGATTTGTGGGGAAATAAAAAGTGTGCCCAGTATCCTGTGGTAAAGGGTAATGTGTCTGCACAGGGACCGGAGGAGCCCGATGGGTTTCCCTTGTCTGTCCTGGCTGGGGACCCCGAGGAAAGTCCCTCTGAGCTCGAGTTCGCCTCCTTGCCAGTATCCAGGGGGAACTTTGGCACGGAGCAGCTGAGGGACCCAAACTTGGAGCATGCCTGGAAAAGTGTGAAGGTAATAGAGGGGAAGCCCCAGGAACCAGGCGAGAGTTTGGTTTACCCTCATTTTGTGGTCAACAACAATATGTTGTACCGGGTAAAAAAGACCCCAACCGAAGTGGTAGAGCAGTTGGTGGTGCCCAGGTCACATGTCCACCAGATTTTGGAGCTAGCCCACTCCCATGTGTTAGGGGGACACTTAGGGGTGGAGAAGACCCGGGAGAGAGTGGAACGTAATTTTTACTGGCCAGGAATTTACAGGGCAATTGAGGAATACTGCCAGTCCTGCCCGGAGTGTCAAGTTAACGCCCCTAGGCCCCATTTTCGGAGCCCCCTAATTCCTCTGCCAATAATTGAGGCACTGTGCTACTACCTGATAGGTAGACCCTTTACAGTACTCACGGACATTTCACCTCTAAATTGTTTGGTACAAAACAACGTTAAAAACCCATGGGTGACCAGGTGGTTTCTGGCTCTACAGGACTTTAAGTTCTCTGTAGAACATCGCCCCGAATCACAACAAGCAAATGCGGATGCACTGTCGCGGGTGCATAACTTTATGGCAGAATGTGCTCCACCCCACAGGTCAGAGCAGAGGGGGGGATATGTAAGACCGCAGCTGGGAAGGTCTACAAGGGAGTATACATCCCAGCCAGGTTCTGGACATAAGTCTGGGGAGTCCAGGATGCATGCCACCAAGATAAGGAGCCTTGGTGGAGTGAAAGGCCGTTGATAAATAGATGTCGACAGTACAAACTGTCGACCTATGTTTAATCCATTAGTACGGCTACCAGCCATTCCTGGGTCGGCCTTTCATTGGGAGTAAGCATAGAGCAGGGTGGGTGCTTACTCCACATGGCTCCACTCTGGGTTTTCCTGGCTGTATAAAAGGTCAGCAGGTAAGCTGACTGGGCGTCGGCTGTACCTCCAGTCTACCTTCTGGGCTGGAGGTGTTCACACTGGGGGAAGCCAGTGTAGGACCAACAAGGTGATAGTGAGGGAACTACACCTCTGTTAGTAAGCGCTCAGACGAGCAAGTATTTTGTTTATGTTTTGCTGTGCATGTTTGCCATCCGTTTTGTTCTGCTTATAAAATAAATCCACGGAGCCAAGCAACCGTTTGTACCTGACTTCTGCCTCTGTCTCATGCCTGAAAGACTCATGCGGTGATCCCAGAGCTGGGGCAAGCTCAATATATATATATTATAATATATATAATTTTATATATATATATATATATATATATTATTTTTTTTGTGGAAAAACATGCTGTATTATCCATATTCTGTTTTTACATGCATTTATTCATGCTATAGAAATATAATTGTGCAAACTAATTTTGTATTTGTTTTTATATGTATGTATTCATGCTATAGAGATGTAACTGGGAGGGTTCTTTGATAAAATATGAATTTATTTTTAGATGTCACAACAGAATGAAAATGTTACTAACTACGCTGGTTGTATTGATGACTTCACTGATTCAGAACTTGGTAAATATTAACAGTTTTATTTACAGTTTTATTTTCATGTATACGTCTATTCTGTTAAATTTCAACATCTTATTTATTTGTTTTACTTATTTTTTCTCATTTAAGCCTTTCTTTTTACCATCGACTTTGATGCCCTGTGCCAGCAGACGGATGGTGATGCTTCCACATGTCAAACAGTCATGGATAACATTTTAGATCAGGCCTTCATCGGTAAGTTTAAGCGTTTTAATCTGGTTATTTAATCGGGCCTGTGTAGTAGGTAAACATTTAATCAAATATGCGCGATAGCTAAACATTGTTCCTGATTTTTATTTAGACGCCGATCCATACAATATAGATCCTGAGCCATCTGTTAGCACCGCTCCTCTCGCTAAAGAGGAAAAGAAAGACGCCGCTGCTCACGGTTCTTAAAAAGGTAATGTAGAATGAAACATTAATTTTAGTTTAAAAATGTTGAATATGGGATACAGAATTTTATCATATCATATTCAAATATTCAAATGGGTTAATGTGTTTAGAGGGTGAAAATTTACTTAACCAAGAAAACTAGACTTTAAAGAGAATATCCCACCACCCGTTCAAAGGTCCAAATTCCCTGGTGAACAGCGTATGACGGATAGAACTGCTGGTGATAGGATGGAAATACCCAGGACTAGCAATGTAAATAGCAGGGGTAAGTAATACGTATTTGTTACATTCTGTTTATATACATACCTGCCACTCCTGAAGTACACTACCTGCTATGCGTTAGAGTGGCCGAGTGGTTAAGGCATTGGACTTAAGATCCACTGGAAAAATATATCAGCGCGGGTTCGAATCCCGCCTCTAGCATATGATTTTTAGCAACGTATAACACTAAATTGTATATAATTATCACTTTATTACAGTACATTATCTGCTCTTTTAGGTACGAAAGGAAAAAGTCGAAATATGTCCGCTACCGCTGCAAAACAACTGTTATCGGATCAAACGGTCATGTAGGTTTATGCAAAAAAAATCAATTCCACAACAGCATCCCCGTGCCGTGTAACACATCTACTCCCTTATCAGATGGAACTAACAAAAATAATTACACTCAAGCCGTCTCACGCACAAAACTTCTGAAGGAACCCTATACCGTAGAGGACCCCCATGGTACAGTGACAGTGGAGCATCCGCAAAACACCGCTAAAAGATTTACACTGCTACCTGCAATTTCAGAAATAGACGCCCCCAACACTGCTGAAGACCCACTGGGTAAGCCACATTACATACATCTAAACTATACTTGAGTTTGTAGCACAAATCAAACTGAAAATACACCTATACACACAACACCTACAACCCACATTAGTGCTTCCCTAAGTCATGATTGCGGGCTATGGTCGATGGAATCGCTTACTACATTAAAAGAGATGTCCGAGTTGAGCGTTTACATGGCCCATATTCGCAATCATTTGACTTACTTGCTGAATCGTTACTCAGAACTCTGCTCGCATATGCCCAGCCAGAATACAGTAGAGGACTTGTCCGAGCTAGTGTATCAGTTTAAATCCATATTTGAGACTGCCCTGCCAAAAACACCTTCAGCGAGTCCTTTATGACTAGGTATGGTCGGTGGTTGCGTGAGCAAGCGTTTCAGACATAAAACAAATACGACTAAAAGAACACAAACTATAAAGCGCGCTGTAAAAATGTTGGTAGGAGGGGAGGGTACGCACAGTGACACCACAACGTATCCAGAAAACTATAGCAAACATGACACAGCAGCCTTTAACACAGCGGCATAATTCGCAAGATAGAGTAAATGCACCAAAAGCTGTGCATAGCCCGGAGGATCCACTAAAGGGCTCTAGCTACACTGTGCATAGAACGCAAGGCTCCACAGAACCTGTATGGGCCGACAATATTATGCATAGCCTGGAGGATCCCCTCGAGGGTTGTAGCAAAGCTGTGGATAGGCCGCTAGGCTCTACAGACCCTGTATATGTAGACAATGTTGTTGAGCCCGATGAAAGTTTTGCGATATTACATCATTTTTTTTCACAGACAGAGAGACTTAAATGACTTTGGCGCTGTTGAGTATATCGATCACTTTAGGTTTGTAAATCTCAATCGTATGCAATCATTTGTAGAAGCTGTGAGTGCTGTACACACTGCCATTTAATCTTTACTGGACAGAGTCCTCAGTGATCTTGACCCTGGGGATTTTGTACAGTTAAGGCTTGAAGGTGGGCCATCTTTAGACACGCTATTCTCAACAAAACAGTCCAGAGATGAGTTTAATGCAGACACTTTCTTAAGCGCCGTAGCAAACGCTCTGCAGAGTAATGCTCAAGTTTTAAGTATTGACAGCCTGAAACTCGTAGTTACCGTCATTAGAAATAGATGTGGAGGGTCAAAGCGCCGCTTGAGAGCTATCACTTACAGCTGGGTCATTGAGAAGAAAGGGCAGTGGTTGTATGATTTTAATAATTATGACTCTAATCTGTGTCTGGCCGCTAGTTTATGCGCTTTGATAACTGATGCCGATGTTGATGATGCTAGTTTACTGAGCAGAGCTAAGCAGATACACACGGATCTGGCAATCTCTGCCGATGCGTTAGTGAGTTTTAGCGACATTGTGAGATTTGAAGACTACCTGGGTATTGTCATTAAAGTACTCTACCACAGCCGTGAGGATTGGCGTTATTTTGACACAGGAAAAAATCATACGGGTAAAATTTTTATATCTTACATCATGACGGTCATTACTACGGTATAAAAAAATATGAAAGGCTTTATTGGAGCTAATTACTTTTGTGAAAAGTGTAGTTCTGTGTTTCACCACAAAGGTAATTATTCTTGCTAGTATTTTTGTAAAGCGTGTCAGAGAGAGAACTGTCCCATGAGTGTAGGCCAGCATCCCCCGATGTGATGCCTTTCGTGTTTTTTGTCGCTCCGATGATTGCTTAGACCAACACAAAAGGCTAGCGCAAGATAATCCTGAGTTTTGCTGATCTCTATGTTTTCTACGATTTTGAATCATGCAAGAAATACATATTCCTAATTTTATCCACGCGAAAAATCTGTACGGTACAGCTTCCTGGGATTTTGAGGGTAAAAACTGCACCCTTGAGTTTGTCCGCTTTTTCACCAGCGGAAAATTCAAAGGCCATACTTTTATAGCGCACAACGCCGGTCGGTACGATTCTTACTTTATTGTTAAAGAATTAATCCGTGAAAAGTTACGGATAAAAATGATTACACAAGGTTGTCATCTTTTATGTGTGAGCTTACTTGATCTGGAGTTGCGCTTCATTGACAGTCTGAATTTTCTACCCTCGAAACTCAGTAAACTACCACAGGTTATGGGGTTTTCAGGGGCAAAAGGCCACTTCCCACACTTCTTTAACACAGAAGAAAATCAAAACTATCTGAGACCCTTACCTGAATATTACGGTGTTGAATATATGTTACCTGACGAGAAAAGGGAGTTCTTGGAGTGGTATGAGATACAAAAACACAATACTTTTGATCTTCAGGTAGAGCTAAAATGCTATTGTCGACAAGATGTTGAGGTATTGAGGCAAGCCTGTGAGTGTAACAGAGAAAGGGTAATGGAGACGACTAGAAAAAAGTTACAGAGTACTATAAGAAAGAGAAGAGGCATGTTGTGGTGATACGCTGTGTCGATCCTTCAGCTAACCACATTAGCTTCTGTTTGTATGGCGATGTATTTTTTAAGTTTCTCCCAAAAAACACCATAGCGATATTACCAGCGGACAATTATCACAAAAAAAGCGTTTCTCATCACCTGCTATTCAGTGGCTTATGTATGTGGCCCACACAGAGAGTTTCGACATACAACACACATTGAGAGGGGGCGAAAAGAAAGTAGGAAAATATTTTTTAGACGGGTATGCCTACATTAATGGACAGCACACGGCATTTGAATTTCAGGGTTGTTTTTACCACGAGTGCCCCATTTGCTATAATCAAAATGACACAAATAACGTCACAAATACCACTTACGGCCAACTGTATCACACTTTCTGGACTAAGAAGCGTTTTCTACTAAGTTGTGGGTATGTGGTACGGTTAATGTGGGAACACGAATGGAATGACATGATTCAAAATTATTCCAGTCTGTAAGCGGGTGATTGATTTGGCGGCAAGAAATTAATTACAATTAGGCAGAATGTATAAAAAATGAAAGGTTTATTACATAAATAGATAAATAGAAATTATACTTAGCTGGCAGTTACATATTTTCCCAATAAAAATATTTTCTCGCACACGTGAACGGGGGAGCTCCTGGGTACTGAATTTTCCCCCAAATTTCGAAAGATCCCAAAAAAAAAGGGGGGGGGGGTTTGCTGGGCGCATGGCAGGCCCCAGCTGAAGCTCAAACTCCACTGGGGATCCTCCCGACTTTTTATATAGTCAAAGCAGTCTTCCTTTAAAGCGCAGAAAAAACCCCAAAAAAGGGATCTTTTTAAGGGAGTTGTCCCAGTCAGCTCCAAATCTGGTGTGGGATAATAATACTTGAGGGTTATTAATAGTATCAGCTATGATCTGAAAGGGGGATAAGATCGATCACCAGTGGTGTAATATTTTTCAGCTTTTGGGAAAAAACCCGAAAAAAGTTTAGGGGGGGGGTCACAAGGTGGGGGGAGCATACAGCTGTCCTCCACAGCAAATACAAAATTATTATACTTTATTTCATATGTCATATAGATTTTATCCAGCATATGGCTTATAAAATGGGCTACAAAGTATATTAAATGAGGGATAAATAAAAATTTCTATATCACTCTTATAAGACACACACTGTATTACCGTTTTATACACCCCATTACACTCTTTAGTCTTTTTTCATTAAAAATTTCAGGTTTTTTCCCAAAACCGCTAGTTCTCGTGATTGGGCCCCCTATGGGGGCAGAATAATCCATCAAACTCTTAAACACAAGCAGGGGCGGGGGAAAACGATAAATTACTAGATTTTTACAAACCTGTATCCCTTTTTTTAACAAGGGCAAAAAACAAAACCCCAAAAGGACAAACCCTGTATTATTTATGACAATTTTAATTTTTATCAAAAATTTTCTTTGGAAACGGGCCCGAATTAAGGGGTTTCCGCCGAGGAAATTTTTTTTTTCCCCGGGCCCCACCCGGGTTAAAAAGAATCATTTAAAAAATTTATGTTTCCTCCATGCTAAAACTTGGGAAATTTAAAATTTCCCCAAACGGATTTTGTGGACGCAAGCGACAAACCCGCGTTTTTCTTAAACCCGGGACGTGTTGACAATAAAACAAAAGGTGTTTAGAAAAAAGGGGTATAGGGTCGCCCCCCATCAAAGAGGGTTTTGGGATTTTTCCCAACATTTCCAAAAACGTTGTTTACCCCCTACATTAAATTACATCTTAGGGAAAAACAAGAGGCCTGGGTTTCCCTAGTGGGAGGACAAATCCAAAAAAAACGTACATCAGCCTTTCTTGAAAAAAGAAGCGTGAAATTTTAAATGCGAAAATTTTGCTGTAAATCCTGTAAAAGCGATTCCAAACTTTTTTTAAAATTCTTTAGGGGAAAGTTTGCGCAAGACAAATTTCCCTTCCGCCATTGTGAAGCCCCTGAGATCTTTGCTACGTATTTCTCCATCTATATTATCCATTGAATTTTATTGAAAGGAGACAGCAATTTAAAACGGGAAATACAGAGAAACCCAGTTAAAAAAAAACCCCAACATTTTTATAGCGTGCTTTACAACCGCTTACGCCAGCCCAACTGTACACCTTTGGACCTTTTGCAGGAAGGTGTTGTATATGATACAGTTTCATTTTTTGTCCCCCAAGAGGGTGAGGGAACCCCCTTTAGGTGATTTCTGGGGAATTAACCATGAGATACCCGAGACTTTTTCATCAAGATTTTGTTTCAGAGGCCCAAAAAATTATGGTTACAAATGAAAAAACGGAAAAAACTGTGATGAATTAAGGGAAAAAACCCTAAATGTTGCTAATGCCAAAAGGTTAAAATTTAAAAACCAAAAATTTGTTTTGGCCCACACCCCAAAAACCCAACGCGAAAACCCCGACTGTATAACTCTGGAACAGCCGGGATTGTTAGAAATAAAAGGGGGGGGTGGGCGGGTTTTGAAAAGGTTGGGATATACAAAAAGGGGGTTTGTTAGATGATCCACACTTCCCTTTTTGGGTTTTTAATACCCAAAAAAACTTAAACCGGCTATTTTGTTTTTTTTTCAAGCAAAATTCAGATTAAAAAATTTACGATAAGCTCTTTTTTTTAGAAACTTTGAAATTAAAAAAAGCCCCCGGCCCGGGGCACAAATAAACGCTATTGTACAGGTTAATTTTCCCCAAATTTTTAACATTTTCCCCCAAAACTATTGCTCATGGGGCACAGCTTAAACTCCCTTTTCCCGCATTTTTAGCGGCCTTTCCAAATTTTGGGAAAAAATTTTTTTTTAAAAAAACGTTACAAAATGTGAAAAACATTTTTCCACAAACCCCAAATTTGTTTTTGGTTTTTGCATGTTGGGAAAAATTTTCATGACTGTCTATTCTTTTTCCCCGATCAGATTTATCGAAGGTCCCGCATATTTTAAAGTGATGAGTTATTTTACCTATAAAGGGAAATTTGACAGTTGTGGAAAACCTTATGGGGAATGCCCGTGGGGAATTTAAGTGAGAAGGGTTTACCAAGTATGTTCCCCAAAAAAATTTAATATATTGTATTTTGGGGCAAAATATATTCTGCCAGGGTAAAAAAACGCGATAAATTTAATTTTCCAAGTACAGGTTCTCTTTAATAACCCCCGTGTAAATTGCAAATCCTAAAAAATTAGCGAGACAATGTACCCCGGGGAAAACCCCCTTCTTTTTAGGGTTTT
>JAODAL010034935.1:0-43584 GCA_025379985.1 Phyllomedusa bahiana | reverse complement strand
CATGAGACGTATGACCCCCAGCGTCGCGCCCACTTATATAGCGCGGTGACGTCACAGAATCCCGCCGGTCTCTGATTGGCTTCATCTCTGCACATGTCATGCAGGCTATGCCCTTCTTCCTCCCAGAGTGCTTTGCCCCATGTAGCGCCAAGTGCTCGCAGCCATTTTATCAATCAAAAGAAACACTTCGTTCACCCGAAGTCCCCCAAAACTTCGACTTCGTTCAAACCGAATTTTTCCTGAAATTCTAAACGAATTCCACTTCGTTAGAATCGATTCTCCCATCTCTAATCATTATACTACTTTAAGCAGCACACTAAAAGCCAGACGTGTGGAATAACATTACATCACATGATCCCTTCCAGTCAGTCAACAGCTCTGAAAAGGATCATGTATCACACACGTCAGGACTATTCCAAAATAGAGTGCACCACCTAATCCTTTATTGATTGGCTGTGATAGATAATTTGACTTTACAGAACCAGATAATTCTTCCTTTTCAGCGCCCCCTTTTGGGGTGTCATTGTACCTATTAGAGCACTTACCTATTTTGTAATGCTGATGTCTGTTTTTATCGGTCTGTCATAGTGACCGGTCCCCTTTAAAGCAGTAAGCTTTTGTTGCGCCTCATGGCTCTCCAAGTAGCAGTAATATTGTGTTTGTTAGAACTTAAGTTTACACTTAATGAAAAGAACTATAAACTTTCTTGCATTCATTGGGATCATGTAAATTTTATGTATGATCAATCAGTTTCATCCGCGATGTGTTTTATGTTTATCACTGATCAACTTGCTCATTTACACAGGGCAATTATAATTACGAGTGCTTGTAATATGAAGTATAATCATTGTAAACAGGATATAAAGTATACCTCCAGAATAATGAACACTACAGAAAGCAGCAGGGTTTGTGAAAAGAAGCAGTCTCCGAATATCCACCATAAGTTTACAGAATTTCTGAAGTTAGACCGGAGTGGGGAACGGTTACATACAATGTCTCTCACTCTGGGGGACCTGTCCTGTCCTGCATTACACAGACAACCCATTGGTTTGAATGGGCACTGCGTCATGCTTTACTTCTCCTGTGGTAATGCCGTAGGGAAATTAAACACAGTTAGATTTCCATATAGATTACAGCTAATTGCTTGGGGTTCCACCACGGAAACACTTTATGATCAGCTTATTATCAGGAGACCTTTGTAATAAGTAGGAAATGCCCAAAAGGGAAAAGCCCTTTAACTTTACTGAGGCCTTTTGAAAAAGAAAATGATCATTGATGTGGATGTCTCCTAATGAAATCTAATAATGGACCTTCTTTCATGAGCTGGAGAGATGACAGCGAAATGCATGAACATAGGCATTCTTTTAGCAGTCTCCATCAGCCTTCATTGCTCTACTTCTTAAAGTCTAAGGCCTCGTTCACACGGCTTATTCTGCCGCGTATTGGCGCCGTACTGCGCGCCGGATTTGCGCTTCAGTACGGCGCCAATCCGCGGCAGCAATTAACGGTAAATCCACTGCTTCATTGAGAACAGTGGAATCCGTCGCCCTCCCCGCTCCGAAATCCCCCGCGGGGGAGAAATGACATCACATTATTTACGGCGCGGACGCGCCGTAAACAATGCATTGTCTATGGGGCCGGGAGCGGCGCCCCGCCGCGCTCCGCCCGGCCCCGTCCCGCCCCTTATTCACGGCGGATTTGTGCGCTCAATACGGCGCACAAATCCGTCGGGAATAAGCCGTGTGAACACAGCCTAAAGTTGATTGTAAATTAAAGAAGTGTGGTTCAACAAAGGACAATCACTGCTTCCTTCCTGAAAGGGATGGTCCAACTCACCCCCCAAAAAATTAAAAATAGCTCCAGATGGTATAAAATAAAAAAGGACTCTGCTTTTAATGCACTGCCGATCCAGCGTTGAAGCTCCAGTGGTTATACCAGTCTTTGTTTACTTCCTGTCAACACATGTTGCAGCAAGCAATGGTGAAAGGGAACCTGTCACACAAGCTAGCACAAGCTAGTGTCAGACCTGCAGTTTCCAGCGCTGTGTCCCTTATTCTGTAAGGTGCTGTAGTTTTAGAGCATTTATTGCTCAAATCTTATTCATGAGCAGGTGTTAACCCCGCCCACCAAAGGCTAGCCCCACCTACATGGCAGTTATTCACATGGTTCCAGCTATTCAAAGTAAAAACGGACTCTTTATATGACTCTTTTCAGGTTGAAAACTGCAGATTTGAGAATTAAATACTCTAAAACTACAGCATCTTACAGAATAAGGGACAAAGTGCTGGAAACAGCAGGTCTGACACTAGCTTGTGCTGTCCTCACCTAGGGGGCATAAACTAGCTGACAGGTTGTCTTTCAGTGCTGCACCAATTACATCACTAGCGTGTGAGTGGTGCAGTCAATGGATTAGCACATGATCCTTAAAGAGCTCCAATTACCACCACACAGACACACAAAAATTTATAGTAGATGAAATTCTAAAACTTTCTCAAATACATATCATTAGCAAATCAGATGACTTCCCACAGTATTATACAGAAACAGGTTTTACTTTCATTTTCTTAATCATAAAAAAGCACTTTATGAAAAAGAAGCAACAATTGTTCACAGGTTGTCATTTAAGCAGACACTTTGAGGACCCGATTCTCATTTATCAAAAACTTCATAACCACATGTGTTGCTCCATTAAAAAATACACATATTTTCAACATATTTCTGTTTTCACTTTTACTTAATTTTTGCAGTTTTTCATGTTTTGATACAACATCTCCTTTTAATATGTTCATCAACAGGACAAGCAACAACCAACCTGTTCAGGCCATATATCATATAAAGGCTCTTGACTTATGCATCATTATATTGTGGCATACATCACAATTTAGATGAGCTGAAACTGCTCTGGTAGGTCCTACAATGTGTAACACCACACCGGCCCTACGTTTCGTGAGCCACGCCCCTTTTCTCAAGCGTTGGTTGTTGTTTGTTCTGTTGATGAACATATTAAAAGGAGATGTATGAAAATGTGAAAAACTGAAAAATTAAATAAAAGTGAAAAAGGAAATATGTTAAAAATATGCGTATTTCTTAATGGAGCAGCACATGTGGTTATGAAGTTCACTTTCATTTTGTCAGGCAGAGGTCATATTCTGGTAAGATTCCTTTTCTGAGAGATACCAACTGTGCAGCGACAGCTGACAAAATATCTGCTTTTACAGGATTAATCTCTGTCTCTCACTGTACACACACAGCAGCAGGTGCAGCACATTGAGGACAAATATCTGATAGGGTTTACCTTTTGCCTCCTCCATAGCACACAGGCATCCATATCACACTGCTGATAATTTAATAACACCCAACGTGAAAATAGCAGCACATAGCTTCCCAGTGTATACATGGTACAGCCTTACAGACTCCCTCCGTCACAGTGGACTATCCCAGCTCAGAAGTAGGATGATTCACAGAGCTGTCAACATAGTGATGCATCATACTGTAAGAGACCCTACTTGGCCTGACTTCAGTCCTGTCTTAAAGGGCCAGAACTTGTTGTTTAAACTGAATTACTGTAACAGGTGAGCAGGGAAAGCGGGTAGTGGACCCACTGGACCACTGCCGGGCTTGTTCCGAGGAGGCATAACTAAGTGGCCATCGGGTATGTAAATCTTCACAGAGCCTTTGATGGTAAGGTTGACTGACCCCAACAGCCACCAGGTGCTACCTCAGAGCAGTCCCCGGCAGTGGCAGCTGACCAGAAGGGCCAGAAGTGCCAATGCTAGGCACCAACAGGATAAGGGACAGAGATAAGCAGACTAGAAGTAAATATGTGCAGGTACAGAACAAACAGACAGGACTAAACGGATGCCAAGCAAGAAGGTTAAACAGAAAACAAAGTACAAAACAGACTGACTGGAAACAACACACAAAACAAGATCAGAGACTAAGGTTAGGACTCAGGCAACGGAACAAGGCATGAGCAGGGCACAAACACAGGCAGAGAACAAGGCAAGGAAACTCACAGAGGTGGAAACAGGAACAGCAGAAACAAGCTAGGAACTAAGGCATAACATGGCAAAGAAGCTCACAGACAAAGGTGCAGACAGACACATGGAAAGCAACATGGAGACAAACCAAACATAGAGGATACCACAAGGACACAAACAGGAAGACAATACACAGGAACAACAGACTACACCAAGCGCCAACATGACACAAAGACACAACAAGGATCAAGCAGGGAGTGTGAGGAGAAGCAGGCTTATAAACACACAGGTGGAAGGGGATTGGCAGAGGAAGGCCAACCCCGCTGCACACTGTGGGAATAAAGGAAGGGAAGATGTGGCCGCCGCCCTCTATAGAGCTACAAGGAATAGGGCAGCAGCCAAGAAGGAGGAACAGCATGGCCAGCATGAGAAAGCCGCCTAGCAACCGCAGGTGAGTAAGCAGCGGCTACAGGAGCGCTCACAGCGACACTGCAACAGGAACCAGATCTGCGATAGGGACATAGGTACAACTGCGGTTCGCAGCAGAGGCCTCAGCGTAAGGACAGGAACGTGGCACGGACCGTGACAATTACAGGCTGAATACTTATAGTTTCCTAATAAAACATCCCTTTAAGGCCACAAATTGGCTGCAGCAGTCACATGCTTAACAGAAGTAAGCAAATGACTGCTGGAGCTTCAACACTGAAGTCCTTTTTTTGTAATTTTACACCATTTGGGGCTATTTTTAAGTTTTTTTTAGAGAAGTTGGACATCCCCTTTAAGGCTTCAATCCAGAGATAGTAATGCATGATTCCTATTGAACAACATGAGAACACTGATACACCTCCTGGTAAAGGAAGCTGGCAGTCATGATGGTAGTAGATACTTACCAGAGGATTGGAGCTTAGCACTAAGTAAATCGAATAACTAAAACTTACAAGGTATATTGAAAAAGGACTCACATTCACATAGCATGATGTTTTCTTTTAAATTTACTTTATAACAGGAGATTTGGATTTCATGGAAAAAGAAGGTCCCCAGGAAGATCCACTAACATACTATAAGAGGTGTAGAGGATATTTTTCATCAATAAGTCTTCATAAAGGAGACGTACAGCCAACAATTGTAGGAGATTCTGTAAAATAATCCAGGCAGACCAACTAGCTTACAAGTTTCTGCCAAGAAAGGAAGAATATGGTGTCAGAAAACTGCATACAATGATAAATTCTGAGGTCTTGAGAAGGATGAGCTTAAGTAGTATCCATCATCCATAATGTCACTTGTACTACAGATAATTACGGGGTTTTATGCATTTTTTTTAAACACAATACAACAGCCTTTAAGTACAACTTTTTTATGAGCAATGTTATTTGACAGGAAATGGTTTTGACTACATAGATGTGATAAACGATTTCTCTTGTACGGAATTCATGGATGCGATCTCTTTGGTTAAATAAATCAAAGATCAAAGGGGCCCCTGCCAATATCTTCCTCCCCATAAAAACCTTTTTGAAGTGTGAATGGGTTAAGTTTCCTTTATTTCAAAAATAATAGGGGTTAGCGATTACGTTGGTATCGCATGGGGGCGATAGTCGGCCCCACCATGATAAGGTTTTTCGAAGGGTGAGCAGCGTTATGAGCTTTGACCTTAAGTCTATGGGAGAGAAACAAACCTTCATTATTACCCCAAAAAGGGGGCTGGGAAGCTGAAATTAACATCCACAACATAAAATGGATACGGGCTAATTTGGGGGCAACAAAATTTAGGTATAAAAGCCACAGAAAAAAAAATCACACACCATTCATATCCCTGTTTTTACCAAAAACCCAAAAATTAAAAAGGCCAAGGCAGTATGATTTGAAACCATCATTTTACTTGAACTGGACATTGAATTTCCCGTCCTAACGCAGCATGACCCCCAAAACCCTGCTGGACTATCTCTGATTGAGCTATGTGTACATTTTTGGCGGTGTCAGGTTTCGTGTGCGCACTTTTCTCTGTAGTAAGAGCTAGTGTAAGTTGGGGGGTGTCGGGCTTCTTGCTGACACTATTCTCGTTTTTAAGAGCTTGTGTACAGTTTGGGGGGTGCCCGGGGCTCTGTGCTCAGCACTTTTCTCTGTAGTATAGAGCTATGTGAAAGTTTGGCGGTGTCAGGCTCCTTGGGGGGCACTATTCTCTGCATATAGAGCTATTGTCAGTTTGGCGGTGCAGGTGGTTGTCGACCTTTCTTTGAAAGTATAGGCTATGGTAGGTTTGGCAGTGTCAGGCCTGTGCTGGCACTATTCTCGTGTTAGAGCTATGTGTACAGTTTGGGGTGTCAGGTTCCTGTGTGAGCATTTCTTTTGCGTAAGGGCTATGTGTACAGTTTGGCTGTCGGTCCTGTGTGAGCCTATTCTCTGTATATAAGCTTGTGTACATTTTTGGGCTGTCGGCCCCGTGCTGACCTATTCTCTGTAGTATAGATTGTGTACAGTTTGGGGTGTCGGCTTGTGCGGGGGGGGGGCCACTATTCTCTGTGTAAAGCTATGTGTACAGTTTGGCGGTGTCAGGCTCCTGTGCTGACATATTCTCTCAGTATAGAGCTATGTGTCATTTTTGGCGGGGGTCGGTGGTTGTGTGAGCACTTTTCTCTGTTTTATAGGCATGTTACGGTTTGGCCGGTGTCCGGGTTCTGTGCTGGCACTATTCTCTGTAGTATAGAGTGTGTACAGTTTGGCGGTGTCAGGTTCCTGTGCTGAGCACTATTCTCTGTAGTTGAGTATGTTTACATTTGGGGGTTCAGGCTCTGTGCTGACACTATTCTCTGTAGTATAGAGCTTGTTGCAGTTTGGCGGTGTCGGGGGGCCCTTGCGAGCACTATTCTCTGTAGTATAGAGCTATGGTACAGTTTGGGGTTTCAGGCTTTGGCTGGCACTTTTCTCTTATATAGGTATGTGTACATTTTGGCGGGTCGGGCTTCTGGCTGGCATATTCTCTGTAGTATAGAGTTTTGTGTACAGGTTGGCGGTTGTCAGTTCCTGTGCTGACCCTATTCTCTGTATATAGAGCTATGTGTACGGTTTGGGGGGGTCGGTTCCTGTGTGAGCACTATTTCTGTATATAGAGCTAGTGTACATTTGGGCGGTGTCATGTTCCTGTGCGGCCACTTTTCATGACCCCAGATTAAAAATGCCGGAAAAAGGAGTTTTCAACCCCATTTTTTTTTCACTGGACATAGACTATATCGTCCTGGGCCAAGCATGGCCCCAAACCTGCATCCCCCAATTAAAAGTGCCGGAAAAAGGAGTCTTTCAACCACTTTTTTATTTTCCGGGAATAGAATATACTGCCCTGGGCCAAGCAGACCCCCAAACCTGCATGACCCCAGTTTCAAAGTCCCGGAAAAAAGGACCCCTTTTAACCACCATCTTAGTTTCATGGACATAGACTTTTCTGTCCGGACTGCAGTTGACTAAGGGCCGGGAGTTACAGTGGGTGCGGTGAAGCCCAGGCTGGCTCCGTCATTATTAACACGCGGTTTAAAAAATGCCTATGGCAACCCAACAAAAACTGCGTGCTGAAGCGAAGTGGAAGGGAAGGTGAGAACTCCAGCCTTCCTCAGTCACACAGTCAAGACATGGGTAGCCTTCCCCCTCTCCGTATGAGTGGGGGACCAATTGAGCTTCATTTGGAAATAGGGGTTTAAAACGCTCCTTTACCCCCCAGGTGCCCTTTTTCTTGGCATTCTTTTTCTCTTTTTTACTCAACGTGCGGGAGGAAATTTGTTTTTTTTCTTTGTTCTCTTCCGGCCCCATACCCCATGTCCTCTAAAAACCCTACATCGGTCAGTTTCCTGTACCCCCCTTGTAAAAATTCAGAGGAAATTTTTTTACCACTATTTTGTAATCCAAGTTTTTTAGTAGTTTTAAGTCTAGAAAAAAACTTTTTTTAAAATAGGAGGAACCCCCCCCCCATGTCTTTGTTTCTTTTTTTAATTGTATTAAAGGGTTGTCTCAATACGGGGATTGATAGCTATGTTAAAGATTTTGCAAAAACAAGTCATTTTGAAATATGTGCCCCATTAACGGGCCTACCTATTCCTGTTTCTCACCGCCCCATCCCCCTTGAGCAACCTTGAAAATTGTGAAAAACAAATGTTGTTAAAACAAAAATTTTTTTATAATGCCCCTGTGTTAGCTCAGTCACAGAAAATCCCCCAAAAAAATTAAAAACATGCCCCATGAGCCACTTTTGACAATTGTGAAAAAACAAATGCTATTAGAAACAAAAATTTTTTAGATGGGGCCCTGTAGTATTGTGCTTTCAAGCAGCTGCCCCCAAAAAATTATAAAAATGACTTCTACCCAATGTTTAAAAATTGTGATGGAGAAATGCCACTTAAAAGCCAATTTCGTTCCAAAGGGACCATGTTTTTATTGCTGTTCTCCAGAACATGACCCAAAAAATTATAAATATAAATTTCTCAGCCACTTTTTAAAAATTGTGGGGGAGAAAGCACTTAAAACCACATTTCTTTTTCCAAAAGGGCCAGATTATTGCTGTAACCAAAGGGACCATCACAAAAAAATTAAAAAATAATTCCAGCCCTATTAAAAAATTGTGAGGAAAAACACCCCCCAAAAACCCATTGACAATGGAAAAATTCTAAAGATAAAAGTGAGTAAATGGAATATGGTTTTGTCAAAAAACCTTGGTTTTTTACAGTCCCCTAAGCAAAACCAGCAAAAAAAAACTGTTGGGAATTGAGAATAAAAATTGCAGGAAAAAATTTACATTTTAAAAAAAGTTTTTCAAGAGAACCATTTTTTTGGAGAGGAATGTGAAGTAGCCAGCAACTAATCGGGACCTGGGCAATTGGGGCCCAACATCATCAGAGATCCATCCCTGATTCATTGATGAAAGTAAACACCCCAAATTAATTGGGGGAAAGCCGGATGCGTTTGTCTGTAATGACCCCCCTCCGGCTGTGCTAAAGGGTTTTCCGCTGATATACGCTGGTGCTGGGCAGGAAAAAACCTTATGGGTGGAAAACCACTCGGGCCATTGTCCATTTTGGATACCCAAAGTCTATTGGGGGTCCGGAACAAAAAACAAAAACATCGTGTTGGACGCAGATAGTCGTGCACCTTTATTTTAAAAGTTGGTTTGGGTGTTGTTATGGTGCCCTGCTTTGCTGCTTGGGTGGGGGGAAAATAAAGATTCCCAAGGTCACCCATTAGGCTTCTGCCACCTCGTTGTGTGTGCGCCGCTACGGCTACTTGGCACTCTACTGTGTCACGTCGGGGGCGTTGTTCCACGTGACATTGAAGAACTAAAGCATGCAACAGATGTCTCCAGTTGATCAATCAAAAAGTCTCCATTTCCTGCATTTTACTCTTATTTGGGTGGGGGAAGGAAAGTGCTGAGTTTAGTTTTTGTACCCGGGGACCAGGTGGGTGGCCCCCCCGTAACTGTTTTTAATTTTGATGGCCTTAATGCGAGGATCATGTTGGAGGAAATGGGCATCCAAAGATCATGTGAAAGGAAACCTTGATTTCCCAGCCTCTGGGTCGAGGGGCATACAAATCATCTTTTTCACTTCCTCCTCCGCCTCAAATTCGCGCCAAACCCCTTTCCCCGGCGGGCGTAGAAAACTTTGGTGTCTAGGATACTCTTCCCCCTCCCCCTCCGCTTCCCCCCCCGCACAGTTCAACACAGCCCTGACTTGCCTCAGATGATGCACCCTGGACTGAGGGCCGCCTTGCCTAACCTGGACCCAGAACCACTGCCCAATGAAGACCGGGTAAAAATTTTGAAACGTGGGCCTTTTGGATTCAACGGAGAGAAAGGCCCCCGGTCCGAAACTGTGTCGGTCCCTCCTCCCCCGCTGGCAGAACCCGTGTTTTAGATGTTTTCCCAAAGATCGTTCCAGAACTAAGATCACCCCAAACTCATGCTGAAGGGGGTCTCCGCACTGACCATTTTGGTGGCTCTTCAAAAACTGGAAGGATGGTTGCAGAGCTCTTTACCTGCCTTAAATCTCGGTGGCCCAACACCCTGAGGTCCGCCCCCCTGCTTGACAGGCCAGTGTCACTTGTACTGGTAATGCATTTCCTGCTCCCACAATCGCGGGGCAGTGGAGGGTGGAATTCAGCTGTTGGCCACGCAACAATGAACGGTTAATGGGAGGGGCCCGGCTTTACGCTGAACACAGCCAGGCGGGACAAGCAGGGTTTTCGAACCGGCGGAAGTGTGAACTCAGACCTCGACCTTCTTCAGAGGCAGTCCAACCCCCGGGAGTCTTTTGAAATTTTCTGGACCCGGGGGGTTTTATGACATGTCCCCCAAAGGGGTGTGACCAGCCTACCGATCTTAAGGGCGGCCAGCAGATTTCGCCCCTTTTTATCGACATCACCTTGCCTGGCACAAGGTTTTTTGTCACCCCCAGCGCTCGGTTTCCCTTGCGGAGAGCCCTCCACACTCCTGATCGTGTGGGGGTGGTCTCCAAGACAGATTAATTTAAAAAGGTTGGTTTCTCTGGGCCCGTGATGCCACCAAGGACCTTGGGGAAAAGAGCCTCAATCCCTCCAGTTTTGAAGAAACGTGCGCCGAGCCTGGAGCCACCGTCACCCCAGAGCATCCCCCCCAGCTCAACCCAGTGAGCTGTCACAGAGTATAGCGGCCTTTGGCCCCTTTCTTACTAGTCCCTGTGTCTGGCGATGGACTTTTCGGAAAAAGAGCAGACAAGGCTTAAATTTTAGATGACAGTGTCTGGCCCGGCAGGGACGGCTTTTTGGCAAAGAATTACCCCGCCGGATTTGTATTTGGGGGAGGGGGAGGGCCAGCGTGGCGGGAACCTCTGTGTCCCCAGAGGAAAGGGGAACATTTTTTTCCAAGGCCAAAAGCCTGGCAATGCCGACATTCACTTTTGGTTTTGGGTTGGGTTTTGGGTTTGAAGTGTTTCTTTTTCCCCCCAAACCCGGTAAACAGAAGGCTGGTGCTAGACTGGCCGCTGTAGGGGCCCCGTTGTCAAACTGGCGGGAGGGGAAAAGGGGGAGGATGGGTCTCTGGTGGTGCTGGTGGTACTCGGGCGACGGGGGAGGCGAAGCGGGTGATCCCGATCATGACTCTGAGAGACAGGGCAGCTGAGGAACGCTTGGTGGTGGGGGGTGAGGAGGAGGCGGGGAAAAAGAGGGTGTGACGTGGTTGGAGGCCCGGCCCTCGGTCCGGCCTTTTTTGGCCAAGTGTTGCCTCCATTTCAACTCATGCAAATTTGCTGCATGTGACTGCTGTGGTGGTGGTTACCACCTAAAAGGGTTTTTCCCTCTACTTTTTGCGTTTATGGGAAAAAGGGGATATGACATCGTGGGTAACAGAGGTTGCTCAAAGAAAGCCCAGGTTGAGGTTCCCCCGGGCCTTTTTGATGGCATAAGTGAGGGCGGGGGTTTGCGTGCCCTGGTGGGGGAATCAATTTCAGCGGGCTTCTGCACCACCTTCTCTTTTTTGTGGCGGGACCCTATTTGACAACCCATCTTTTTCCCCCTGTCCACTGATGAAGCCTGCAAGCAAATTTTGGGAAAAGACCCGGGTGGACCGCAATGTCATATCATACATAAAAAAAAGGTGACTGGTCGTCCTTTACATTCTGATCCAGAAGCTGCGGGGTAAAGCAAAAGGGGGATTTCAAGGCTTGCAAACCGCCCCGGGATTTTTGCCCATTGGACCGGGTTCCTTCCCCCCCGATGGCACGTAACTGGGGAGACAGGGGCTAAATCATCCTCTTTTCTTTTTAAAAAGCCCCTTTTGACCCCAAAAACCCCAATTTTAACCATCAAAGAGGTCTTCAGAAAAAGGATTTTCCACATGGTGGGTACCAGTTAACATTTGGGGTGCCTTCGCTCTGTTGGACGGGTGAAAATATGCTGATGATGACATTTGTGGCCGGGAATGGGGAAGGGGAACAGCAGGTAAACTGCTGGATGAGGTTGCTTTTTCCATGAAGAACAATTGGCGACGCTGTTGTTTACGAGATTTTTACGGGCCCTGCCCAGCGATGACAGCTGACGGTCCTGCAACCGATGATGCTGATGCGTGTTTTTTGCCCCGAACTGGAAGGACACCTTCCCGGACCTTTTTCCTCCTGTGCTACCCCCCCCTCTTTGCCCTTTCCACCTGAATTTCGCTCCTTTAAAAAATATAAAAAATTTTAGAAGGTTGGAAAGTTTTGGAAAGTCTATTATTAACAAGGCAACACAGCAAAATTTTCAAATCCCTCTAATCAAAACAAAATTGCGGTTCAAATTTAACAAATTGGATGGGCAAAATGCAAAAAACGTATCTGTTTTGTTTTGTTATAATACAATTGTTTTTGGTACCTTTCAATTCACCTGTGGTGATTTATAAAATTTGCTGTATAAAAAAGAGTTTTTAATAAAAAACTGGGCCGTAAAAAACCCTTTTGATTTATGAAACAAGGAGGGATTTACAGGGGGCAAAAAAATTCTTTTTATTAGTCATTTTAAAACAACGAAAACCCTGTAAAAAAATTTTTTACGGAGATACAAGGTATTTTTGCCCCTTTCAATTCACCCGTGTTACTAAAAAATTTCCCTATAAGATATAATGACGCTATTGAATGAACAAAGCTGCAAAGCCCAAAGTCAAAAAACAAATATTTTGTTAAGATTCGGGGTGTACAAAGGAAAATTTTTTTGGGCCCTTTTTTCAATTCCCGTGGTGATATAAAATTGCTGTATAAGATAAAATGCAAAACTATTCAAAGAACCCAAAATTTACTGGGCAAAAGTGCAAAAAACACGTATTTTTAGATTTGTATACAAGGTATTTTTGGCACCTATCAACCGTGCTGATAGAGATTGCTGGATTTATTTAGTGCAAGGTGGATATTCAACAAAGGTGGAATGGGAAAATTAAAAAGAACCCCTTCCCGAAAAAGATACTGATAAAAAAAGGGGAGTTTTTGGGGACCTAACAAAGAGACCTGCAGTTAAAAAGAAATGATGTTATCCCCAATATAAGTTCAAACCCGCCCAATATCCAGGGGAAAACTTTTAAAGAAAATGTTAAAAATGAAGAAAATTTAGTGCAATGTCTACACTAAGTTTGGTGAACTTTATCCCGGGTTTTTTTAAAAGCTTGTCTGTGTTCGCCCCCGGGCCCCCCCCCCCCGCTTCCCCCCACGGATTTATCGATAGATGTGCTTTAAAATAACTAACTACCAAAATGTTCAAAAAGTTAATCTAACTAAAAAAGCTAATAGAGAGGTTTCCTGTTTAAAAATAGTTGATTTGTGAGTAGTTTTGGAGAATGCAGAAACGAGTCCAATAGTTTGAAAAAGTGAGAGGCTGAGAGAAAAGGAAGGGTGTTCTATGTTAAAACGAGGTCATGTTTTTTTTCAGCCAATCACAACATACACATCCCAGTCATGACTTTGACAACACATCTCCACCCTGCTCTATTCTGTAAGCTGTTTGGCTGGCCGCCAAAATGTCAGGAAGCCCCGAAAAAATGGCGCGATATTAATAGATTTGCGCAGATTTTTTAACTAAATTATCGCGTGCTCGAAAAAATCAGATTGCCATAAAAACCGTGCCGATTTCAACTTTGTCGATAAAAATCGCTCAACACTACTAAATAATAGATACAGTATCTTATGAAAAGACACAGTGTTCCAGGGTAGTGATATACATTGTCTACGTACCAGAATACAAGCAAATCACAAAAAATATTACCAATGAAAATACACATAATGCCTAGACATGGAAGAGGCAGTAAGCATTTGAGAACAATCAGGTTCCATTCACGTCAGCATTTAAATCTGTGGTATGTTTCTGTGACAGAATTTGAATATTGCTGCTGTGGATGTGCTGTTGGTATGCAGAAGATACGCAGCAGATTTGCCCAAAGATTAGAATTTTATGATTTTATGAGGCTAATTCCTTGGGTTCCAGTACTAAATATATGTTCTGCTACTTATTTCTGGGGCTAAATCCAAGTCAAATCTGACTTGTGTGAAAGGGATCAAGTTTAAGGGCCATATGTATGAAAACTGTCTAGGTCAAAAACTCACTTTCTTGCAAATAGCAACCAATCAGAGCACCCCTTTCATGTCATATAGAGCTCTGGAAAAATGAGAGGGGTGCTCTCAATGGTTGCTATAGGCAACAAAGTGACCGAGACCAATTTAATACATTTGGCCCAGAAATCGTAATCAGTGTGGATGTAGGGAGCCTCCCACTCTATCCTGGTCTACTGCTCACCATTAGACTAGGGCTACACAGAGACCGAAGCGGTGTGGACATCCCAATCTCATGCTGCTAAAACTGCAACCACTGATAGGAAATGCAACAATCCAGCAGGTGTGGTGTGGAGTGTTGCAGAAACTATCAGTGCAACCACATTCACTATCGTTAGTTGTGATGTAGCAGCAAGACATGTGATCTTATTTCAACTGGCCAAAAGTCACAGTGTAGTCCTAGTATAACTTAAAGAGGTATTCACATCAGATTGATTAGCTCTAAACCATAGTTGCCAAACCTCCCGGTTTTGGCGGGTCACTCCCGATAACGGGGGCCGGGTCCCGCCCCCCCTCTTGGGTGGCTTAACCTCCCGCATCTTTAGAGATGCCAGAGGTTATTTGTGTAAAGAGGCATCAGGATAGCGTCTCTTGACGCTGCCCTACAGCTTCAGTCCTGTGCCGCTGTCCGGCAATGCTCTCCTAGCTTTAGAGGAAGCTGCGAGAGCACTTCGGGAAGGGGGCGGGGCTTAGCAGGACCCGCGAAGCTCTGCCCCCTTTCCCCGAGCAGCGTTTGAGAAACTAGGATGCCAGTAGGACAGTGAGGGATGGCTGTGTGTGTAGGGAGGGGGGTGGTTGATTGCCTGTGAGGGGAGGGGTATGTGTGCAGTGACTGAGTGCCTGTGAGGGGAGGAGTGTGAAGCAGATTTTATTATTTTATTGTTACTAGCTATTGGGGCACTGCCTGGCTAATGGGGGCATCTGCCTGGATAAAGGGGGCATCTACTTGGTTAATGGGGGCATCTGCCTGGCTCATGGGGGCATCTACCTGGCTCATGGGGACATCTACCTGGATAAAGGGGCATCTGCCTGGCTATTGGGGGAACTACCTGGCTGTAAGGAGCATCTACCTGGGTATTGGGGGCACTACCTGGCTAATGGAGGCACTATCTGGCTATTGGGGACACTTCCTGGCTATTGGGGACACTACCTGGCAATTGGGGACACTACCTGGCTATTAGGAGCACTACCTGGCTAATGGAGGCACTACCTGGCTAATGGGGACACTACCTGGCTATTGGGAGCACTACCTGGCTATTGGGAGCACTACCTGGTTAATGGAGGCACTACCTGGTTAATGGAGGCACTACGTGGCTATTGGGGGCACTACCTGGCTATTGGGGGCACTACCTGGCTATTGGGGATAGTTACCTGGCTAGAGGGGGACAGCAACCTGGCTAGAAGGGGCATTAACCTGGCTACAGGAGGCTACTACCTGGTTACAGGGCTCAAATAGGGCACCAAGATACCTACCTATTGGGGCACAGTTTGGCAGTATCTCCCAGCTCTCCTGGATGCTGAATAGACAATCCAACAGTTCAGGGAAGCTGGGTGACACCAAAACCCTAATTTAACTTTCTTCCAGAGCCATTACACAGTTAGGTGGAGTAGGATGTGGCTTTTTGAAGGGGGAGTGGCTTACATACGAGATGGGTGTGGATATGCAAATTTTTGGTGCGACGCGCTACGCACGCCACCCCTTCAAATCTCCTGCTTTCTTACTTTCAAAAGTTGGCATGTATGCTCTAAACATGTAGGCAACGAAAAAATAAAGATTGTTACAAAATACATTGCTGTTATAATGTTGCTTCACTTCAGAGTTAGAGCAGTTCTTATTTTCTGATTGTTTCCAGAAGGTTTCCTAGACTGCTGACCACCTTCTCTCTTCTCATGCAGCCCTGACCAGGATGGTGATGTCACTCCCTGATGTGTATTATCAGCAGCACAGGAGCTTTTTTATCTCTCTTACTTACAAACTTTCACCATTTAGTGCTCTTTAGCCTTGTGCTTTGTTGTTAAATCCCTAATAGACTCGTGTAGAAATAGCAGAGCTTATATGTCAGTCACTGCTGTAGAATCACCCACAGCCTGAACAGAAAGTGGGTGCCTTAAGCTGGTAGTGAAGAGCAGGCTCTGTGAAACAGCCTAATCAGAAAACCTCTTTAAGTCAAGCATAGTGTTGCTCAAACCTGTCCCTGTTCGGTTCAACATCAGTTCGACTGAACTTGTAACCAAGTTCAGTAGAATTTTTTTTTTCCTCTGAGTCTGACCCAAAATCGCGCCCTAATCAGGGCCATCACTGTAACCCAACCCCGTTTTAAAGTGGGCCTGAATGAGTTAACTTGCCCATTCCGGGCAGATCTTGTCACAAAATGCTGTTGTTCCAATGTCCCTTCCATCTAACCTCACTTCCAGACCAACATTACAGAAGTGACACTAATGTGGTGTTGGGTCAAAAGTGAAATCAGATGGAAGTGACATAGAATCGACATTCTGTTGAGACCAGAAATGCAGAGGAACAGCCTATTTAAACCCAATAGAAAAACTCTTTCATTAACCATAGTCTAAGGTTACAGTCATTTTTTTGCGAATATTTCCACCTGAGCTTGAAGTACAGCACTACGCAAATAAAATAGATGATCCCAGAGCTCTTCTCATCAAATACAGTTGCCACATGAAGTGTTATCTCAGTTCCCCCCTCTGTTTTTTTTATTACCCCCCTGAAATTCCCATGCTTGGGGATCAAAGTTAAAGCCCAAGTTTGCTTGCCCCCGGGTCCGATTTGGGCTGGACATTCTTGAATCAGAGAGCATGTCCCGCCCCCCCGGGGGACGGACTGAGAGGGTATGGCCCACTCCCTCCCCATGTATTTTCCAACCACATACACTACTTTCTCTTGGTCATAGCATAGTTCAGTTAAGCAGGAGTAGTTCTTACTAGTGTTTATCCAACTTTTCTAGAAAAGTTTTCTAGTAGAACTTCTTGAATTTTTAGAACTCGAACCCAAACGTGAAGTCAAGTAAAGTTCTGTTCCAACATCTTTTTCAGTTTGTTTTCAGGGTTTCTGCACATTTGGCGGCCCCCAAATTAGTGAAAGGCACGAGAAGTATAAAAAACATAAATCGCTGAGGTTTGGGCCTATTAGCTGCTAAAATCACAGCCTGGTATTTTACCGTATTTACTGAGTTTAAGCCGGTTTTTCAGCAAAAAATGTGCTGAAATCCCCCCCGGCTTATATCGAGTACTGTCGGCACCGGGCCCCGCGAGGGCCCCGAGTGCCAAAGGGGCCTTAGCATATGCGGTCCTAGGGAGCGTATAAGAAGGCCGATAGGGGGCACAGTGTGGCGCGCGGTGGCCGCCCATGTCAGGATTTTTCCGGGCGCATGCGGGAAAGAGATAACCTGCGGGCAGAGAGCGAGCGCTCCCTGCGCCGCAGTGGCCGGGCGGCCGCGACTCGCCCCACCCGGAGTTTTGGCAAAGGCAGCGCGCGTCACTCCTCGTGTCGGCCTGTGAATCACCCCCTGTCCCGGAAAAGAGAAGAAGGTGGCGGGGAAGGCGGGGCGGGCCTGGGGGATTAAGGTGAGTACAATATTGTTTTTTTTTTTTTAAAAACCCTGCCTCTACCCTCCCCTACAAAAAAAACTATGGGGACAAAAAACGGCCTTACCCTGCTACAGAAAACTATGGGGAAAAAAAACCCCTGCCTCTAGCCTCCCTACAAAAAACTATGGGGAAAAAAACCCTCCCTACAAAAAAATAGGGGGGCAAAACCTCCCTAAAGAAAATTTGGGGGACTAACCCGCTACAAAAAATAGGGGGACATAACCCTGCCTTGTTCCTACAGAAAATTTGGGGGACAAAACCCTGTCTACAAAAAATTATGGGGACAAACCCTCCCTACGAAAAATATGGGGCCCAAAACCCTGCCTACAAAAAAATAGGGGGATATACCCTGCCTACAAAAAAATATGGGGAAAAACCCCCTGCTGCAAAAAAAACTTGGGGACAAAAACCCTGCCTATCCCTGCCTATAAAAATTATGGGGACTAACCCCCCTTGGCTACCTATGGGGACTTTCCCCCTGTTAACCCCCGTGAGGTCAAAAACCCTGTTATAACTACTATGGGGACTAACCCCCCTAAAAATTTTTGGGGGGAAAAAAAAACTGTCTAAACTCCCTAGGGGGAATTTAAACCTCCTATACCTCCCTAAACCTGCCTATGGGACATTACTGCCTTGTGGGACTATACTGTTTTATTTGTTATGGGGGACTTTAAAAAATGCTATGAATTTTTTTTTGGTATCTTTTTTAGTTTTGAAATTTTAACAGTCCCGCTGCATTTTTCCCCTAGGCTTATACTGGTCATAAGTTTTCCCCGTTTTTTGTGACAAAAGTGGGTGCCTGGTTTTCCGGGGTCGGCTTTATGGTGTATATACGGTATTTCACTGTTTGCCCTTTTGAACCCATTTTTAGCTCACTTCTTACTGTTAATGTTCTTTGTTAGGGGGCATTTTCTCTCCCCTAAAAAATCAGTGTTTTGGGATTGCTGGCTGCATCTTTCCCCCACCCCGAAGTAATTTTACATTTGCGGCTCCGTAACGCCTAACTTCTATAATGGTTTTTTTCGAGTGCTTGGATTTGCTAAATCACACTCAGTGCCAAAGTTCTGGGTTTTGCGTTTCGGGGGTCAGTAATTGTATAACAACAGCTCCCAAAACCCTGTGTGTCAAAAGTTTTTTGGACCCCCCAGAAAGCAGGGCCTATAGCAGCTTTCTCCCCGGAATTTATAGCACGCCCGTTGCAAGCTGTCCTCTCTTTTAGTCAGCCCTTGAAAGGAAAGAAGTATTTTTGCCTGTGAATTTTTCTTTCATCTTAAAAAAAAATTTTCTTCATGGTTTTTCCAATTCCCGTTTATTTTATGGTGGTAATTACAGCTTCTTCACCTGTTAGGTGTAAAAAAATTTAAACCCGAAGTTTTCCCCTTACTTTAATGGGGTTCGGTTTTAACCCCGTTCGTTTCAAACACTAAGGTTCAAGGTTCTAATTTAAATAGAACTTTTTACTGCTCGCTCATCTGTAGTTCTAACTAGAGCACAGCCCCCCGATATTGTGGTTTCCCCTGAGGAATTTTCCTCCTCCATGTGCTTACTGTTGCCCGCTGGGGCCATCTCCCCAAAAATCCACTAAGTAAGTGCCCAAATGTTCTGCTCCAAGTGTTTTACTGCTGGCCTAAGTTACAGGAGGCTGGTGCTGTACTGAACCCTCCCTCATGTTTCACTGAACTGACCCCTTACTCTAAAGTGTCACTATACTGACCTTGTCAGGTTTTCATGTCCCTGCCCCTTTTGGGCCCCTGTACGAGCCCCCTCATGTGTCACTCGATTGACCTCCCTGATGTGTCCCTGTACTAACCTTTCCTCATGTGTCACTGGACCCCCCTTCATATGTCACTGTACTGAGCCCCCCTCATGTATCACTGTACTGAGTCCCCTATGTGTCACTGTACTAACTACCCCCTCATGTGTCATTGTACTGACCCCCCCCTATGTGTCACTGTACTGTGCCTCCTCATGTGTCACTGTATTAAGCCCCCTCATGTGTCACTGTACTGACCCCCTCATATGTCACTGTAGTGACCCCCCTCATATGTCACTGTACTGACCCCCCTCATGTATCACTATGCTGATGACTCTCATGTATCACTGTAGTGACCCCTCTCTTTTGTCACTGAACTGACTGCCCCCCTCATATTTCACTGTACTGATCCCCTCATGTATCACTATACTGATGACCCTCATGTATCACTGTGATGAGCCCCTACATGTGTCACTGTACTGAGCCAACCTCATGTGCCTGTTACTGTACTGCTCCCCCTCATGTGTCACTGAACTGACTACCCCCTAATATGTCACTGTACTGACCACTCCCTCATGTATCACTACACTGATGCCCCTCATGTGTCACCATACTGAGTGAGCCCCCTCATGTATGACTGTATTGAGCCCCTTCATGTGTCACTGTGAAAAGGAAAATAAAACCACAATTCCTGAGGTAGCGCCGGTTACGGCGAGAAACGCGTCGTTAGTGATTTTAATTTTTGTATGTTTGTCAAGGGTTTATAACCTTTTTATGAGCTGTTTATGTATTAAACATCCTTTTTTCCTAAAACTCCCTGCATCTCCTGGAGTTTTAAAACAGATGAGCGCCGGGAGCTACTTTTTTCTTTGAGTTCCTACCTTCATGTGTCACTGTACTGAGCCTCCCTCATGTGCCTGTTACTGAACTGCTCCCCCTCATGTGACAGATCAATGTTTGTGTGAAATTCTACAGGCATGATTCGAGGCTGGGAGAAGTCATCATTGCGGATTAGACAGGATACAGAAGAAAATGTAAAGTGAACAATTCCAGTCATAGAAGGCGTCTCCTGTGAGTCACTGTATATAACTGCAGTGCAATCACTTATATTTGTTCTGAGTGCCTGTGAACACTAGTATCTACCACTATATTGTCACAGTATGGTGGTAATATTGGTTTTAGTGTAATGGTTTATATTCTGGAACAGTATGGCGGTATTATTCAGTCACTATGTGGTGGTGATATGAGGACATAGTGTAGAGGTATTATTCACTCAGTATGTTGTAGTGATATGCGGTCATGTTGTTGCAGTATTATTCTGTCACTATGTGGTGGTGATATGTGGTCATGGTGTGGAGGTATTATTCAGTCTCTATGTGGTGGTGATATGTGGGCATGGTGTGGTGGTATTATTTGATCTTTGTATACTGGTATCATTGATAATATTAGTATTAGTATGTTTAGTATCAGTATGGTGATATTTGTATAGCGGTATTATGTGGTCACTGTACAGCCATTATATAGAGGTATCATCCATAGAACATTGTCTTACAGCTTTTTGCGTGGATTTCTGTATATACTGTACACAATTTTATATAAATACTTATTTATAGACCCCAATAACGCCACTGTTGTGTTGCCACTGGTCTTCTGGATGGGGCGGGCATGATTATGTGTGCTTGGGCATGGTTAGAGACATGTCCTTGTGTGTTGTCATGTGGTGGGGCAAGGTTAGGGAATGTGGCATGGTGTGATATCATGTACTTGGGTGTGGTTGGAGGCATGGCTTGATGTGTCCCTCTTTGCAATCTCTAAAATTTGGGAGATATGGCTTTGCAGTACATACATACATATTCACCACTTCCCAAATCCTATAATGACTTCAGCACAGTCACTAAACAAAAACCTGTGTGGCTTAAGGAGAAGAACACTACTGTGAAGGGTCTTATTTACTTACTTACTTTATTAATATATTCATGGATAAAATGACCTAAGGATTTAGGAATATCACATAATAAGATTAGAATGAAAGTTCCATGACATTCTTAACCATTTTTTTTCTGTTCTGGCACTCTAAAAGGGTTAACTGCCATAACCAGGGGTAAGCCCTGGGAAGCCAAAAATAAAAAACCCAATTAATGAATTCCAGTTTCCTCTTATTAGGTCGAAAATCCAAAAATGAAATGATCACTTTACGTAAATATGTTTTGGGACAAACGGAAGAATGACACAATAAAATTTTTAAAAACATTGAAAATTTGGGCCCCCTTAAAAAAACTCAACACACAGCCATCAAGTCAAAACCACGGCAACAAAAAAGGAAAAACCCCCTAAGTAAAAATAGACAATTGTGCCCTTTCGCCATTTTCTCTCCATGTACATTACTCATTAGTGCCCAAGGTTTTGGTGTAAGGGGAGCTGTGTTTAAATTTTGGGTTTTACGCTCTCAAAACCCCCCAAAAGGTTCACTTAAAGTTAACAGGGACCTCATCAAGGGTCCTGGGGACTGAAAAAAAAATTTTTCCCTACATACAGATGGTCCGGGCACAAGAAGATTGTTTACCCCCCCCAAAACTGGCTGCAAAAATTGGGGCCAAACCTTAAGTGGCTAACATGCGCCATTGATAAATTGATTGCATGGTTTTCCCCAAAGGGAAACCTCTTCTAAAGATATCACAATTAAGCCCGCAACAGTTTGTGATAAAAGCAACAAAGGGACTTGTTTACGGGAACCATGTCCTGGGGCTGAAGACCAAAGAACTTATTAAATTTTAAGATTTTTTCAACGTGTGTGACACACCAGGAAAGGAGACAAGACAAGTTTGTCTTGCTTACAGTAAAGCAGGTGGGGGAGGTCGGTTGGGGCAAAAGAGTTTTTCCACGGGGGGAGTTTAAGTTTATTGAAGGAAACATATGCCTAAGTACGTGAATACTAAGCAGAGCTGACCCCCACTTGGAAAAAGGACTACAAAATTTTCCAAACTGAAAATGACCCCAAACTCCTCCAAGACACCACTGCCTTATTTTAAAAAATGGTAAAGGGTGGGGACTACCCAAATCGTGCTTAAAACCAAAACCCAATGAGCACTGGGGGCATCCTCAAATGGAAGTTGGGAAGGCAAGGCTAAAAACACCAGTCGTGATGTCATTAGGGAGGAGTGGAAAGGTTCCAGTGGCGCAACCTGTGAACCTAGTGAATTCACCCCAAAAGAGTTAAAGCAGTGCGGGAAAATAATTGCCACAAAAAAAGACCTTTGGGGCATGATTTTTCATTAGGGGGTACTCACTTTGTTGTGTTTTAAATTTTACATGCTACATTACATTGATCAAATGAATCTTCATTTTGCCCAAAAAAGATAAAATATTTAAAATATGGAGGGGGTACTATTTTTGGAATCTTATTTTTTAAGGCCATTAATCCGTGAAACACAAAGGGGGTTTCCTCCAAAATTTGGGTCCGATTTTGATCCTTTTGGGGATCTGAAAACCACCCAAAGCATTGCGCAATCGGATCCAAAACGCATCAACACCACAACTCAGGACATTTTTGGGAAGCGTTTTGGCTGCAGCGGGGAACGCACCCTATAGTTTTAAATAGGCCCTCTATGTCTTTCAAGTTCAAAAAATGAAAGACAGTTCTTTAAAGGATACAAAAGCCATAAGAAAGATGAAATAAATAGGGATCGTGATCCCCTTTGTGAACCCGATGCGTGTTTTACATTGAAACAATGCAAATGCCATGCACTTGTTAGAGCGAGTTTGGGGTTCCCTTTTAGGGTTAAACGGACCAAAAAAATGCATTATCAACAACCCACCGGAGGAAACCCAAAACAAGCTGGTTTATAAAAAAAATTATGCCCTATGTGATTTTTCCTTGAACCTACACAGATTTCTTTATGGTGACTGCAATAAAGATTTAAGATTTGGGGAAACAGTGTGTGTGTTACGAAAAATAGACAATTGATCCCCTCATCCCAAATAGGCTACTTCCCAAAACTTTTGAAAGTAAAAAAGGGGGAATTTTGAAGAGGTGGGCGATTCATAACCACACCCCTTTGTATGACCCCCCCCCCTTAAAAAAACCAACCATGCCACCTAATTGTGTTAGACTCTGGATAAAGCGGGTTTTGGCGTCACCCGCTTTCCGGGATGGGTTAGCCTTTTCACATCCAGGAGAGTTGGGAGATCCCCGCCAAACTGTGCCTACCCAAAACCCCATTCATTCAAAATTTTTTTTTCCCCCCCTACAGTTTTATAAATTTATAACCCCGGACAAGGCCCTTGCAACACCAATATCATGCAGTAAAAAAACCCCGGGAGACGCTCCTTAGAAATTGTTCCCTTTTTCCCCTTTTCCCCCACCTGCCCAGATGACAACCCCAACAACTCTCCCTCCAAAAACCACACAAAACACCTAAAATTTATTTTTTTTCAGCACTTTCCCTCCCTTTTTCCCACCTTGTACAAGCAAAGGGGGTGATAGGTTTTAGGGGAAAAAATTAGCCGACAGGGGATTGAAGCTGGGTGAGGACTATGGGGTAATAAGAAATTTAGGGGTGAAGTGGGGGTAAAGGGACTAGGGGGTATTATGGAGAGTTATGGGTTAAAATAGTGTTGTATTTTGTGTTGGTATTTTAGGACAAAAACACAAGGTTTTGGGGGTTTAGGAAGAGGTACGGGCCCCAAAGCACAATCTTTTGGGGGGGACACGGGGACCATCCCCCGGAGATTATCTAGGGCTGCGCCTCACTCCCCAAATCTTGTGCAGGTTAAAACTCCATCCCCGCCCCCTAAAAACATTGAGGGAATGACTCAAGGACAGGAAAGGGGGTTTTTGTACTGTAAAATTTTTTTTTTTTAATGTTCTTATATTATACAGGTTTCCCCCCTTTGGATTTGTTGGCTCTTTTGGTTAATTTGGGCCCAACGTTGGTTTTGATTTCTGTAAAAAAAAGGGGGAAAGAGGGGCTAAAATTTGGGGGATTTTTCTTTTTAAAAAAAAAAAAATTTTTTGTAATTTGTGCTTTTTTTTTTCCCCCCTTTTTAATTTAGTTTTGTAAATGGGGGTACTGACGGGCCCTCATTACTAGCGCTCAGGCTTGGGTTTAACCAGCAGTAGTTTTTTGTCCCCTAGGCTGACACTAACCCCGTGTCACTATTCCCCAAAAACCTAAAGCACCGGGTACGGGGAAAAGCCTAACCGTCAAATGCCCTTTATGTGATGGTCCACTTCGGGGGGGTTGCTCTAATATTTTTAAAAAAGAAAAAGGGACATTTTAAAAGGACCATCCCTTTCTGATATAGCAGGCGCACTTTTGGGTTTTCCCTTGGCTGGTATGGAAAAGGGGGGGACCCTCGTCTTATTTTTTTTTCAAATTCTTTATTTATCGAGAATCCACAGTGGCATTCCTGTAATGATTACAGTGGATGCCTGTGCATCATTTTCAGAAAAAAAAACACATCCCACCCTTAAAAAACCAACACGGGCCGATCTACAAAGGGGAAGAACCATCCACTGGTCTCTTCCCATTCTAAAAAAACCACCGCACGCTCCAGTAGGGGCCCCACATTAAGGTCCATTTGGGGTTTCCCCGGTCTTCCCGCCCCCTTTGCGTTGGGTATGGGGTAATGTGACAGGGGGTTTTAGGCACCCTTAGGAAACAGAAACACGCGGTTGAACCAACCTGACGATATAATAAGAGGCATCGTCAATCCCCCTTCCACAAACCACGGGAATTTGAAAAGGGAAAAAAAACAAAAAAAAAATCACAAAAAAAAATTTTTTTTTAAAAACCCCCACCCCACCCCTTTTTTTAACCAATTTTTTAAAAAAAAATAATAAGGTTGATCCACGTATCCACGAAATCCGCGTACCCAAAAAGGGGAACCGAAAGAACAAACATTGCCCTCAACCATGGGGCTGGATACCCTATTCACACCAAAAAAAGCTGGGTGACACCCATCACCCACGGGTAACATCCGCTTTCCAGATAGAAACTGGATGCCACCTTTGGGGGATGGGTGTCACCCACTTTCTTGGTTTTGAAATGCTTTTTGCCAAGGAAATCACCAAAGTTTTCCCTGCGCCTTCTCCCCCCTTGCAGCCACCAAAAGACAGACCGCGGGGGGCGGAGAAAAGGGACAGATAAAAATTTTTCCCCTTTGGGGCCTGCCCCCTGCCCTTTAGACCGCCAAGACAGACCGGGGGGAGAGACAGAGCAAGGGGACAGAAGATAAGGGGGGAAACTCCAACCCCTTCCATTCAAACACCCCCCCCTCCCCCCCACCCCCAAATACCCCTCCCCCAGAGACTCAAACAACTACACCCCCGCCAAACACAAAAAACACCCCTCCTTTACACTGAATACACCACACCCCCGCACACCACTGGGAAAAACCACACCCCTCCCCACACTGAAAACACACTCCCCCCCGCACACACCCTCCTGCCTCACCTTTTTCCTGCACACACACACCTTTCCACACTCCTCCCCGCACACAAACTCTGCCACACCCCCCCCAAACCCCTCCCCCCCCCCTAAAAACCCCTCTCTGCAACATCCTCCCCTGACACCACCCTGCAACAGTCCTCCCCTGCACACAACTTGCCACAATCCCCCCCTGCAACCCTCCCCACCCCCCCCCACACACACCTCTGCCACACTCCCCCCCTCACCACACTCTGCCACCTCCCCCCCTTGCCACACACCTCTGCTACAGTCCCCCTGCACACACACCTGCCAAATCCTCCCCTGCCACAAACCTTTTTCCCCCCCCCCCAAAAAACTCCTCCCCTCAACACACCCGCCCCCACTCCTCCCCTGCACACACACTTCCCCCCAACCCCCCCCTGAAAACCACTCTTCCACAAATCCCCCCTAAAACCCCACTTGCCACATCCCCCTGCACACACACTCTGCCACACTCCTCCCCTGCACACACACTGCCACACCCTCCCCTCACACACACTCTGCCACACTCCTCCCCTGCACACACACCGCCCAAAAACCCTCCTCTGCCACCCAACTTGCCACACCCTCCTCTGCACACCACTCGCCCCCACTCCCCCTTACCCCAAAAATGCCCCACCCCCCCCAAACTTCCACATCCTCCCCGCACAACACTCGCCCACTCTCCTCTGCGCACACACCTGCCACACCCCCCACGCACAAACTCCCACTCCTCCCTGCGCACAACTCTCCCCCAAACCCCCTCTGCCACAACCGCCACACTCCTCCCCCGCACACACAATCGCCAACTCCTCCCCCGCCACCACTCTGCCCCCCAGTCCCCCCTCCACACACTTTTGCCACACCCTCCCTTTCGACAACACTCTCCAAACCCCCCCTCTGCGCCACCTCTGCCACATCCCCCCTCTGCACCACATCGCCCAAATCCCCCCCACACACCCGCCAAAAACCCCCCCTTTCCACAACCCCTGCCCACTCCCCTCTCGCACACACTTGCCACACCCCCCCTGCGCACACCTTGCCACACTCCCCTTGCGACACACTCTGAGAAGTCCTCCCCTTCACAACACTCTTTTCCACACCCCCCTCTGCGCACACCCCTCTCCACACTCCCCCTCTGCGAAAACCCCTCGCCCCACTCCCCTCTGCGCAAAACACTCTCCACACTCCTCCTCTCAACACCCCCTTCCACACCCTTCCCCTGCCAAAACACTCTGCCACATCCTCCCTGCACACACACTCTGCCACACTCCTCCTCCACACACACCCCACCCCCTCCCTGCACCAACTCTTCCCCACCCTCCCCCACACACCCTTGCCACACTCCTCCTCTACACACACTCCCACACCCCCTCTGCACACACACTCCCCATCCTCCCCTCACACACACTCTGCCACACTCCTCCTCTGCACACACTCTGCCACACTCCTCCACTCACACACACTCTGCCACACCCCCCTCTGCACACAACTTCCACAGTCCTCACCTGCACACACACCTTTCCACATCCCCCCTCTGCGCACACACTCTGCCACATTCCTCCCCTACACACACATCGCACACTCCCCCCTCCCCCCACACACTCTGCCACACTCCTCCTCTGCCACACATCGCCACACTCCCCTGCAAAAAACCCTCCCCCCCCCCCAACCACCTGCCACATCCTCCTTGCCACAAACCTCCCTGCCACAATCCCCCCCCCCCGGGGGACACACACTCTGCCACACTCCTAAAATTGCCCCCTCCCCCTCCTGCACCAATCTCCCAAACCCCCGCACACACCTTGCCCCCAATCCTCCCCTGCGCACACACTCTCCACACTCCTCCTCACCCCACCTCTCCACACCCCCCCCTGCACCCAAAAAACCCCCCCCACCACCCCCCCCCCCCCCACCCCCCCCCCCCCCCCCCACACAAAAACGCGCCCACTCCCCCTTTCACCAACCCCCGCCCAACACTCCTCCCTGCACACCACTCTGCCACACTCCTCCCCCCTGCACACACACTCTCCAACCCTCCCCTGACCAAAACTCTGCCCCAAACCCCTCCCTCACACACACCTGCCACAAACCCTCCCGCACACCACTCTGCCCACCCCCCCCCACCAAACCCGCCAACCCCCCCCCAAAAATTTCCAACCCCCTCCTCTGCACACACACCTGCCAACCTCCCCCCCCTGAAACCACACCTGCCAAACCTCCTCCCTGACACACACCCACACTCCTCCCTGCACACACACCTCCCATCCCCTCGGGACAAACTCTGCACATCCCCCCCCTGCCACCAACTCTGCCACACTCCCCCTCTGCACACAAACTTTGCCCATCTCCTCGACACACATCTCCACATCCCCCCTGCACACACACCGCCCACCTTCCCCCTGCACACACACTCTGCCCCACTCCCCTTCACAACCCTCTGCCAACCCTCCCCCTGCACACCACTCGCCCCACCCTCCTCTGAAAACCCCAAAATCCCCCCTGCCCACAGCACATCCTCCCCCAACACTCTGCCCACTCCTCCCCTTCGCCCCTCGCCACACCCTCCCCCGCCACACCTCGAAAAACTCTCCCCTGCACCACACTCGCCACAAATCCCCTGACACACACTCGCCCACATCCACCCCCGCGCACACCTCTGCCACATCCTCTGCCAACACTTTTGCCACATTTTCCCTGCCACACACCTGCCCCAAAACCCCCCTCTGCACACACACTCTGCCCACCCCCCCCAACATCCCCCCTCCCCTTTCACAAACACCTGCCACACCCCCCCCCACACACACCCGCCACACTCCTCCCCGCACACCCACTCTGCCACACCCCCTCCCTCGCACACACTCTGCCACAGTCCTCCCCCCGCCAACACCTGCCCCAATCCCCCCTGCACACAAACTCGCCACATCCTACCTCAACAAAAGGCCACCCCTATCCTTCGCCCCACCACCTGTTTTTTGTGCGTTTTTCATTTCGAGGGAGGGGGGGACCTCGTGGGTCCCCCTAAGCCCCCCCCCTTTCCAAGTGCTTGGGGGTCACGCCTCAAAAGTTTTATGAAGCTACAAAAGGGATTTTGGGGCCCGCCGAGGGGGTGGCTTAGGGGGGGTCAGGAGGACGTACCCGATGCCTCCCTTTCAAATAAAACCCCAACTCTTCACAGGGGGGGTTGAACAACTGAAGCGGGGGTGCGGGACACGGCCCCCATTAGCGGGAGTGACCCGCCAAAAACGGGACGGTTGGCAACTATGCTTATAGGGCCACATGTACTGTGTGAAAACTGTCTAAGTCTAAAACTAACTTTGTTGCCCATAGCAACCAATCAGAGCACCCCTTTCATTTCATATAGTGCTCCTTTAAAAATGAAAGAGGTTCCCTGATTGGTTGCTATTTGCAACAAAGTGAGCTGTAGATCTTGACAGTTTTCCTACATGTGGCCCATAGTGTCTAGGCAAAGTGTAAAGGAGTGAGGAGACGAGCTTTAGAGTTCGGATTAATCTAGTGGGAGCTGTATAGGACAGAGTATGAATGGAGGACATCACCAGTGTGAAGAGTTCTAGGACAATATATTGTGCTGTTCAGCAAACATTTGCTGCAGCTTCTTACTGTACTTTTTAGACCGTAAGATGCATCTTAGTTTTTGGTGGAACAAATGTTATTGTTTTTTTATATTTGCAAAATGGCAAGGGGTAAGAGAGGATTGTTTTCAACTTTTAATACTTTAAGATTTTTTTTTATATATCATAAACTGTTTTTTTTCACAATTGATCTTTCGGTTCACTTAGGATACTTGAACACTGCGAGGTGTGAATTCTTGTACACTATTCTGCAATAGTAATATATTGTAAAACAGCGTACAATAATGGCTCGGAGTACCATAACAACTGCTCAGCACCCTGCAATGTTGTTGCATGCACAGGGAATTGGGGGAGATGAGGCAACAGAATGCTGCATTGTCACTACATTGTCGGATTCAGAAACCTACAGAAAAGAAAGAATAAGGATTAAGGATTACACAAGAATAAATCAGGAAGGGTATGTTCACACAGCGTAATTTCGGTGCGCATTTTGGTAGGACTCTTTTAAGTAATGGGATACCTAGAGGTTTCCATAAGAGTTGACATAGTTCATTTAAGATCCTGCATTACACAGAGCATCCCTCTGAACATTTCCATGGAGCGATTAAGCTGATAGCTCCCTGTCAGAGGTAATGTATTCACTGTGTTATTAATACTCTGCCTTTGCGCTTAGTTCACCCATACATCTGTTCTTGCCGGGGATACTTTCTGTGGCATCACTTCCAGTGAGAACAACGTTCATTAATCAGTGAATAAGACCAATCGTCCTTCTGTGGAAGTGAGAGTGTTTTTTTATCACACTTTGTCTTGTACACATTTACCATTTGCCGTTCTGCTCCAGAACTGAGCAATTTAATAAACAGAAGGGACTCTTAAATGGAACATCAAAATGCCCTGCAAGTCTGACATTTCCTTGCTTCTCCAACAGCTGCTGAAACATTTTATGCAATAAGTTGTCCAGCTGCGGGTTTTCTCAGAACTAGTATTTTTAGAACCCATAAAGAGGGAATAATAAAGAACAACACCAGGGAAGCTTTTAGATTTTACTGAACTCTTTGGAAAACAAATGTTTGCATTCATCTTGATGATCAGGGAAAAATGATGGCAGGAATATTCACCCCATGGGAGTCCCTCATAAGAGTCGCTGAACATGTCCTCTAGCACAAGAGCACTTAGCTACTTTGCCAGTCAAAGTGGGATGTGGCCACTACTCAGAATCACAAAGGGTAAAGGCTTCACCATAGGCTGACAATTCTACTGGCTGAGACTAGTAGTCTGTAAGTCCTTGCAGTTTATAACCATTACCTTTTGCAGAATTTACCTACTCTCCCTATTGGTGGTGGCCCTAGCGGTGAGATTGTGAGGATGAAAGATAGTATAACAAATTGTGAAGTGCTCTCTCACAGAACTAATTTATGTTGCATTGAATTAGTGATGAACTGTAACATGTTTCCTTTATTGCCAAATGATAATGCTATGTTATTTTGTGCAGACTTGCCCATATATTAAAGGGGTTGTCCAGTAAAAAAAATATATATATTCTTTTGAGACCAGTCCAAAGAAGAAAAAAAAATTAAATGTAAGTAAACAGAGTATAAGCCTCTCCTCTGTGTTAGGATGAGAACTCAGAAGTCGAGAGTGGCGGATCGTCCAGAGCTTGGGAGCAACAGCGGCATTTTTTTGGAACACCCTGGCACCACTGGAATATAATTTTTAGCAGAGAGAGCATTGTGAGTGTTGGTAATTGCTGGATGATGGCATGTCACCATTTTGTGGGCAAGTCCATGTGCTCACATAAAATGGTTGTGTTTCCTACCAAAAGGAGTGTGTTGCTAGGCTGAGATGTGTAGGCTGAGCCTTTTCCTGTGACAAGGGAAGGTATCTGCAGTGATTAACTAGATGCTGTAGAAAAGCTGAGCTAACTGAGAGAAAGTTCAGATGTGCAATAGTGACAACTAACTCTGCTACTTGTAGGGTGTGCTGACTGGGCCGTGGATGACAGCTTCCATTGGGAGTGGACTCTTTAATGGAGAGAGGCATGGAAAAAAGTGTAGCAAGAGTGGTGAGCATTGGAGTGTCTACTCAAGTAACAACCAAAAAAAAACAAAAATCACCCCAGAAGTGCAAGACAGAGTGATTTGTGAGCAGCTCTTGGATCAAGTCTAAAGACTGTGTATATGGAAAAGAACCACTAGTATTAAACCTTGGTATACAAAACTTGGGCCTTCATGTGATAATTACACTAGTATATAGTGATATTGGTGCCAACAATTTCTTAACAGTTTTTTATTAAGTTGCTGATTAAGAATAGGACTTAAGTTTTGCCAGATTGGCTCTAGTTACTGAGATATTTAATAGTTAATTAATTAATGCAACATATTTGAAATGCATTTAGAATTGCAATAATAATATTATTTTAGTTACAACTAGTACGTAAACAGTCTAACATCATACAAAAAAATAATTAAAAATATCTTAACAGTGACAGGAAAAAAGTTATGATGATCATATCAACTCCCAAATTTCTGATGTTAACGAGCATATCTTGTACCAATTCTTTATAATTGTTTGCTATGTGATTATCCAAGTAGTTCTTCACAACAGACACAAAACTCTTCTAGGTGAAAGCCTCATTCTCATTCATGCATTCGGTAAAATTGAAATCATTCATGAGTTACGAACCATTAAGAACCATAAATATTCCAGCTTTTAGGGCCACATGTATGAAACGGTTTTGGTCTAAAACTCACTTTTTCACCATAGGTTTCTATGGGGAAAAAAGTGAGTTTTAGACCAAAACTGTTTCATAAATGTGGCCCTAATAGTCTTTCCATTCTCATTCCAGGGAATGATCTACAAGTGTACTTCAAGCAACTACCCGTTTTGTTGAAAGCCCTAACAAATTGTTCATCAACCCTAGCTTAATGGGAGAATAATTTTGTTCTTGTCCACCAGTGGGTTTTTGATGATAATCGCAGAATCAATAATAATTTTTTCCCATGTAGGCCATGACACTTATGTCCAGTGATCTTGGTTTGCTCTGCTATCCCAGAGGCACATGAAGCATGGGTATTTTGTGTATCCAAGCAATGAAGAAGTTCACCATTTTTCAATCAACACAAATCCACCAGTGATGTTCATGACGGATTTTCTATAATACAATTTTTACATTTTCATTTTCTTCTTTAAGTTTTGTTGAGTGAGCAATGGGAAGAGATGCATAACAAGTGCCATTGTGCAAGAGAACACATTTCAAGCTTCTCAAGCAGCTGTCTACAAAAAGCCACCTGTCTTCTGGTCAATATTCTGTTAGTCTCATTTGAAGTTCAATACCTGGGATATCAGTGCAGTATGCAAGCTGTTCTTTTGTCCGATAGGTTGCAATTTTAATTTCCGCTTTTATAAGATTTCATTCATTAAAGGGGTTGTCTCGCTACAAAGAATAGCTTTCAAATTGTAGGGAACACAAAATAAAGACATTTTCCAAATATATTGCTTTGTTCCTCTGTTTTCCCTAAGGAGATACAAGTGAATTTATGACCTCCCTGGCTATTTCAGTTCCCTCAGTAACTGACCTGTATACAATTCTCCCCCTGCTGTTTTTCAATGAGATAACAGTGAGTGAAGTCATCACACAGGTCACAGCAGTGTCCTCTGCTGCTCAGCAGTAAAAAGCTTGATTTATGTAAAATAAATAGAACTGTAATTAGTGCTTTTGTTTTGGGGATCAGATAAGAAGTCCTGTTAGTAGTTTGAGAAGCTAATCTGATCTAATTAGCATCTGAAAGCAGAGCAGGGTGCAGGGATCTGTACAAGCTGTATGCAAATGAGCATATGCAAATGAGTCAGTCTGAACCAGGAAGTGGCAGAGTATTTCATTCATGCATTGTCTGAAACTCTGAAGGGAGACAACTCCTTTAAGTCTGGACGCTAAAAGTTCAGATGCTTATTTGGACAGGTCATTGAATCTGGTCATTGAGTTCTTTTTGACTTAATGGTTGAAGCGTTGAAGAGCTTCCTTCAAATTCACTTCCACTTCTACCTGCCGTGCACTCCAATCCTTGCCTCTCTTCAGAGTCTGACAGCTGCTGGTTTGGTAGTCTGATAAACTCTGATATGGGAATGTCATTGCCATGTGGAATAGGTCGTCTTGCTACCTCCAAATCAGAATAATCCCACTGAGCTTTCTTTTTTTTTATAATGATTAAAAAATTTTAATTTTTACAACACAAAAATAACAATCATCATTGTTTTTTTCGGTTCTCTCCATACCATTGGTACACCAAAGTTTAAACTTTTTCTTTCACCATTTTGTCCACTGTTGTATGTGCTCCACACATGTTTTGTCAACCATAGGTGGAGCCTACGACTTATCCTGATCTCCAAACTGTACTCCAAAATAAGCCAGATATGCTTGATGCACAAAGTCTGTGGTTTTCAACCATGTACTCTTCATGGATGTAGCAGAATACATCAGGATTGTTGATATAGGCTCTTTTCGATGAAGTCATAATTTTTGCATGTATTTATATACTTATTAAGACAGAACTTTTTGGGTATAAATCAAGAATAGGTTGACAAACTTTTACTGTATTCGACTTCCTTCCTCTGCAAATTTATAGTTGCAATTCTGGCTTCAAAAAGTTACTTTTATAGCATTGTAGGTCTACAAATTGAAATACAAAATAATTATATGGCATATATCATTACCTTAGATGCTGTTAAAGTGTCAAACGAAGACAAAAAGCTATTATATTTGTTATCACACACAAATCACATTGGAAGAATGCATTATTTTAATAAATGCCTATTAAAAAAACTAGGACCAATTCAACAAAAGTAATCAGATTTTTTCAATTCAGCGCCCTTAAAATTCCTTAAATCCATTCAAAAGACCTTGTCACCTGAAATTTTGCTTTTGTAGACCCGTGTTGTTGATCTCTGAATATGTGTGTTTCTGGAGCCACAAAGCATAATTGCCTCTTGTGAGTAAAACCTTATTCAGATCAACACTGCAAATAGACTGTGTGCATTGTTTGCAACGCTCATAGTGACAGTGTGTGCATTATTTGCAGCACTCCTCATAGTGAGATGGTCATAATTAAGGCTTCTTGCCATACCATCTGAAGCACATGTTGGTTAGCATCCTGTACACCAAGGGTTTATAACACCACTCTCATTTGATCTAGATTTCAAGCACATCTGATGGCAGTACAGGGCCAACCATATAACCCCACATGTTTGTCATGGTGTTTTGTCTGCACAATTAAAACACACAGAATGTGCTGCCCATTTAATACCACCTGCCTAAAATACGGCGGTTTTGTGACTTTGTTAGTACATGTGTTGAACTCATAAGTAGCAACAAAACTCTCCCAAATCACACTGCACACTTGAAGTAACACAGAATAGAAGACTGACAGATATAGTGGGGGCAGGCCAGTGAATTTAATTATATTTTTAATTTAAATTAGCAGAAATGGTGCATTTTTATGGGGTACCTTATGGGTGCTTTCCTACCTAAAAGTGATACCCTACCTAATGGAAGCCTTACCTAGCTGCTAACCCAATGGGGTTTAACTACCTAAATAATGGGGATTTAACTATATAATGGGGCCTACTTATCTAATGGGGGGACTACTTACCATGCTACTTAGTAGCCTACCTCCCTATCTAAGTTATACCTACTGTAACGGTCTGGAGGTGGATCCACTGGACCACCGCAGGCGATGGCGTAAGCCTGCATCAGGGAGTGGAATCTAAGTGGGTCCCGGTATTCACCAGAGCCCACCGCAAAGCGGGATGGTCTTGCTGCGGCGGGAGTCCACCAGGTCACTACCACTGGCGGGTCTTGCCTGCGGTGGCGGCCAAGGTTAGGTACAGGATCGGCGGACAGGCTCGTAGTCGGGGACAGGCAGGCGGCCAGGGCAGGCGGCTGTGGCTCGTGAACGTAGACAGGCAGGAGGTCAGGGCAGACGGCAAGGTTCGTGGTCGGTAAACGTAAGCTGGAGGTTCGGTACATGGTAAAGCAAGACAAGAACACTCTGGGAAGCTTTCTCCAATGGAACATACACCAAGGATCCGGCGAGGGCCGCCAGGAAGAGGCCGGACTTAAATAGGAGCAGTGCCCGGCAATGACCAATTACCGGCGCACTGTCCCTTTAAATTTCAAACTGCCGGCGTGCGCGCGCGCCCTAGGGGAGGAGCCACGCGTCGGGAGATGGAGACAGGCTGAGCAGGAGCATGGCTGGGTAAGTGGATGCCGGCAGGGACGGGGGAGTGAGCGGACCCCGAACCCGACGTGCGGGACGGGGCTCCGCTAGGTGCAGGAGCACGGCCACGCCTGCGACCCGGGACAGTGGTCGCAGGGGTGTCCGTGACACCTACCTATCTAAGGGGAAGCTTATCTGCCAGCACCTACCCAGTGGGGCCTTAACTCCCTATTTACCTAATGGGGGAAAGATCTGCCTGCTTAATTGCCTAATTTGCACTGCTACCTGCCTAATTCAGATCTATCTGTTGGTTTAATTTTGGGGGTTGCCTGTTAAGTGGATGCCAACCTGCCAACTATATTAGGGCTTAGCTACCAACTACATGAGGGCACAAAATGAGTACTACAACTAAAGGCACAAAACTGTCTGGTGGCAATTTTACTGTTTAGGGGTACTGTTACTCTATGAGGCACCAAGTTAGTAATTATTTCCATTTATAGAACTGTGAATGGGGATTTGTATAGAAACATGGAATAGCTAGAGAGGTGCTGAAAAACTGAGGAGCATAAGATGTCTGTGTGGCAAATGCTGCAGATTGAATGACCTCACATTCTGCCCAGAGAAGATGCCCCAAGTGAGTCACAGGATGTAGCTGTAATTACCTAGAGAATCCGAAGAGCACCTATGCACAACTGTATGGCGCAAATATTGATCTTAGAGTAATCTTCTTTATTCAGGAACAATGTGATGGTACGAATATTTAGTCACCATTTGGTAGCGATAAGTGGCAAAATTATTATTATTATTGATTATTATTGATGATTGATATTATTGATAATATTATCCCTTCTATACTGGTTTGTTCAGTAACAGTATGGTGATAAAATTTGCACCTTGCACAGTGGCATTATTTATTTATGTTCTTAAGTAATCTTTCTGGGTATGAAATTTATTTTGAACGACTATATGACATCATATAACATTTCTGGATGCATAACTATTGTTGAGGCAAGACTACTGAGCTGGGGGCAGGACTAGCACCATCTTGCACTATTCTACATCCAGCCAAGGATTCAGGGACATTTCCATTTGGTACTACAGCTGTCCTACCCAGCATGCTAACAAATTGCCGAGAAATGTGTAGGGTCAGGATATCCGTTTCCGAGCTGAGCCTGATATACTTGTTTTAAGGGGTTAAAGAACCATCAAAGACTTCATAGATTTAATGCCCCCCCCACCCTTGCCACTGAACATTTCAGAAGACTTTCATCTTAAGCATATGACATATCTAAATATATCAGATCTCTCACATCACAGTACATACCCATACGGCTATGCTGCTCTTTTATTTAAATAGCTTTTAAATAAATACAAAAACTGAGATGATATGTGTTACATTTTCCAGGCTCTATTGATTTCTCAGTAGTGACAGGTATCACTCACAGAGAGTCTATCATCCTTCACGTTGTCTTGGGGATGATAATGAGGTGATGTCTTGTCATTATTTATTATTCAAAGGAGAAAACTAATGAACAGAATTGGAGGATTGATGTCAGCAAAGATATGTAGGCTTCCTATCAGCACAGACAGAAGGAGGAATGGAAATAAATCAACATATATTAGTGAAACACTTGCCTATTTTTTGTCTCGTGGTAAGTGACATTTATAAATGACAACAATTGCACATTTACTATTTCAAAGTAAACAAAAATGCTATTAATACTAGAAATAATATAAAAAATTAATTAGTAAATGAGTCATCCGCTCTAATCAGTCTTTTAATTAGTTATAGATTCCACCATTACAGCCAAGGGCATTGGATTCTCCAATGTGATTCTGTGTCTAGATGCACAATGTAGGGTCCCTATAACTACATATAACCTAAAATTACTATAGAAAACAAGCCCATTTGAAACAATCTCACTTGGATCTATTTCTTGTGAAATCGTTCACGAATAACCTATAAGACTGTACTGATTAAATGTCCTGTGTGTACAATGATAACAACAAAGAATGTAGTGCGATAAGTGAATGTGTACATGTTCTGTACAGATGATGGGTGGACTCCAGAGTCATCTCCTTAAATGGACCCAAGAAAACGTAGTCAAACACAGAACACTGGTCATAAAGTTGTGTTCCAGATTTTCAATGACAAATTTGCTTAGTTATACAAATAGAAAAGGGTTTGAATGCCACAATGCAGCTGTAATAACCAGACCCTCACAGTCCCACTGAACTAAATTTAAATAAGATATATATCACATTGTTAAGAATGACAGGAAATTTCCTGAAATTTTGTACTCTACTACTTATTAAGTCAGATGGAGTTTCTACATTATATCTATCTTCTGTTGTCTGTGGTTGTTTTAAATGTTTGCATGGCAGCTGTTCAGAATCCTTGCATGTCAGCTGACCTGGCCATGCACTTGAAACCTGGTAGCTGTTTGGGGTTTAAAACTCAGAAAATGGCATTCGTTTGCAATGAAAACCCCACAGGCCCGGTTGGAGTCCTGATATGTAAAATGATATGTAAAATAATTGTTTCTTGAAACCTATTGTCCAGTTAATTTTGTTTCCAAATTTCTAGTTGTTGTTGTTTTTTGGTCTAAGGGGACTTAGGGACCTAGAGTGACTTTCTGTATTGGGGTTCCACTTTTAAAACTAGGGTATTTTTGAAAGAAAGCTTTAGGGTCAGTTTTAGCAATATATTTTTGGTGTAGGGGGGTTGAGAGTCGAACTTTGGGGGGAAAGTTTAAAGGGACAGTATTTATGTCAGTTATCACTTTTTGTTTTTGGGAATTAACCTTTATGAAAATCCACCAATCTGTGACTGTCATTTCCACCATTGTCTATTTGTGTATTCTGTCGTTAGTTTTTTTCTTTTGGTTGATATGTGTTTCCTGTTTTTTATTTCTTGTGATGCTGGTGTTAACCTGTTGCAGGGGCGTTGCTTAGGGTCCTAAAACTTTCGGGCTCTGGCCCTTTTTTTTTTGGGGGTTTAGGGCTGGTTACACGGAAAATTTTTTGTACGGCTCTTTGTGGAACTGTGGATGTTTTTTTTAAGGAATAATAACCTTGTGTTCTGTCACTAATTTTCTTGACATCCCACACGGGGATCCCGTCCATCTCCTAGCAGTCATGTTCTGTAAAAAAAAACAAGGGACAAATTTATTTTTTCAGAATTTTTCACTTCATATGGGGCAATACCCCTTAAAAGTCACAAACTTTTACACCGATACATGAGCAAATCTACCAGAATAGTGATTTTTAAATAAAACCTTCTAAAAACCAAGGACCAAAATTTATCATAAGGATCAAATATTCTTGCCAGACCCCACATGTACTATCTAGTTTAACAGGCTCTGAAGACATTACCCGGGCCAAAATTAGTGCCCATAAAAGTGGTGTTACTACTGTATTAGGACTCTGCGGAATAAAGGTTACACTGGAGTTAATTTGTAACTCACGGACATCATTTCTGATACCGTTCCTTCCCCCTCTTCTCCATCGGTTCAAACCTTATGTGATTGCTCCCGGCCAATATCGCCCATGAGGTTTTGGACACAAATCTTAGAATCCTCCAACATTCCAGAAAACCCCTTAATTTATAGGTATTAGAGTCCCCTCAGTTAGGTATATAGGGCACTAAAGCAGTTATGGGGCACGGCAGTATATGGGCCACAGGGAAAGGTATTTTGGGGCCCAGGCGGGAAATTAGGGGCCAACAGGCAGTAAATGGGGGCAAAAGCCAGATATGGGGCAACTGATGGCGAAATTGTGGGCCCACAGGCAGTATATGGGGCACCTGAGGCATTTAACGGGCCACAAGAAAGGTATATAGGGGCACTGAGGCAGCATTGGGGCCACAGGCAGCATTGGGGGCCACATGAGGGATATTGGGGGCCACAGGCAGGGATTGGGGGCCACAGCATATATGGGGGCACAGGCCTGCATCTGGGGGCCACAGGCAGGCTTTTTATAGGGGCCACAGGCAGGATATGGGTGCACAGGCAGGAAAGGTGGCCACAGGAAGGTTTTTATAGGGCATCAGCAGTATTTGGGGGCCAAGGCGGGATTGGGGGAAACAGGCAGTTAGGGGGCCAAACAAGGCAGGATATGGGGGCCACAGGCAGTATGGGGGCCACAGACAGTTAATTTAGGGGCCACAGGGAGGGATATGGGGGCCACAGGCAGTATATGGGGCCCCAGGCAGGGATATGGGGGCACAGGCAGGGATTTGGGGCCTAGGAAGGCATTATAGGGGCACAAGGGCAGGAAAATGGGGGCACAGGCAGGATGTGGGGGCCCCACGCAGGGAATTTGGGGGCCATGGCAGGGTTATAGGGGCACAGGCAGTTATGGGGCATGAGGGTTTAGGGGGGGCCCACAGGCAGTAATATGGGGGCCAACGGGCAGTGATTTTTTGGGGCCACAGGCAGGCAAATTAGGGGCACCAGTAATATGGGGGGCACAGGCAGGGAAAAATATGGGGGCCCCCAGCAGGATATGGGGCCCAGGCAGCATTATGGGGGGCAGGGTATTGGGGGCCACAGGCAGGGATATGGGGCCACAGGCAGTAATATGGGGCCACGGGAGGTTTAATGGGGCCACAGGCAGGCATTATAGGGCCACAGGCAGGGATATGGGGCCACAGGCAGGGATATGGGTGCCACAGGCAGGGATATGGGTGAGCAGGCAGGCATTATAGGGGGCACAGGCATTTATATGGGGGGCCACAGCAGGCATTTTTAGGGAAAACAGGCAGTTATGGGGCCACAGGGGGCATTAATGGGCACAGGCGGGGGAAATAATGGGGGCCACAGCAGTAATATGGGGCCACAGGCAGGGTTTATGGAGCCACAGGCAGGCATTATAGGGCACGGAGGGATTGGGGCCACAGCAGGATTGGGGGCCACAGGCAGATTTATTGGGGGCCACAGGCACCCATATGGGAACGGCAGGGTTTTGGGGGCCACAGGCAGTATATGGGGCCTTAGCCGGTTAAACGCTTTTAAAATTAACAACTCTTTCACCCTTTAAACTCCCGGGAGCGGCTCTTGTCCTCTTCAGCCCGCGCCCCTCCGGGCAGCTCTGGCGCAGGCCTGAGCGCTGTGTGCCCGAGGAAGGCCAGGTCGCGATGACATCACTCATCGCACCTGGGCGTGAGGCGCACGGGGCCGGGCGGGGTCCTCGGGCGGGGTGTTGAGGACCCGGGGCCCGCAGTGTCGGACCAAAAGCCGGTCCGACACTGTTTTGCGAGCAGGGATGCCCTCACTTCTTGCATCCGCAGAAGCCGCGGCTGCATGTGCGTCAGCGGACGCTACTGCAGTGAAGGGCCAGTCGGTGCTCCAAGCCACGGCAGCGGTGGAGCCGGGAAAACCCGGGCACAGGATTTTATTTCGGGGGCCCGTCCCGATAAAAACCCTAGCGACGCCCTGCTGTTTGGCTTGTTGCTTTTGGAGTCCAAAAAACATTGTAATAGCATATGTGTTAATGGGAATATGTTTTGGAAACAATAATCCAAATCCCAAAGTCCCCAGTCTAATATATGATGTCACTGCACAGAAGACATAATGGTCATGGATACTGAATATACTTTTTTTGTTCCCAAAAGGCTTAAAAAAAATGGTCTAAACGGGGGCAAAATCTTTAACATACTTAATCACTATGGTCATTATTAAGTGGATTTTTATATGTGGCAAAGAGTCCTAATTACCCCTCACAGAAGAGTCTGGGAACAGCTCATACTTTGGTGCCCCCTATAGCAAGGCTCCTATACTAAGCCTAAGCATAATTGATCTTGCATAGTAACGATAATGTAAGGGTAAAAACCTTACACAATTTTATATTACATTGGTCAAGCAATTATCAGAAATATGCCAAATGCCAAATATTTTCTGCTGATGTGAAACCCGCTACCATTTTTCTGAATTTTTTTAGGGTGCTGATCTTCTTTAAATTTATAAAAGTGCAAGGTATGTCCGACTATATTACAGCTAAATTTTCACCAGCTTTTTTTATGGCCTTTTCTTAGGGTCCACCTGAGGGGCAGTCCCTCCCCTAAATGCTTCCTCCTCCCCTATCTATCTATCTTCCCTTTTTTCCTCCTTCTTCTCTCAAAAGTAAAATACACCCCTCACTTTTTGTAAATAGTATTTTAAAATTTTCATGGGGGCAAAAAAATTTAAGATAGACACTTAATAAAATGTAAAGTAGTAGTGGCACAGCTTGTATAACAGTCAAATTTGGTGTGCCCTAAAAATGACCTAAAAAAATCCATCAATGTCTTAACCGTTGGAACAAAATGGTACACCCCTAAGTGAAATTTGTGGCCAATTTGATTTTTTTTCCTTTTGGGGGGCCATTTTGGGCTTTTTCGGTTACAATTTTTCAGGTGGAATGGGGGCAGGTGTGCTAAATTTGGTGTTTCATTTTCGAAACTCGCTCGGGTTGGGTGCTGAAAGTTCAACCCATGGCACCTAGGCAAAGCCCCCCCTGAGGTTCTGAAAAAAAAATTATTGCTCAACTTTGATGGCCTAGGGCTAAAGAGATTTTCAACCCATTGGGAAAAACTAGCGCAGCTTTGGGGCCAAGATCAAATAGCGGTTTAGCAAGACAGGTTCCCCCCAAACGGCCCTTCCCTGGAATAAAGTTACATGCTTGCTCATATCCAAGTTTGCTTTCATAATTGACGTATGAGTGCCGCCAGGGGGGGTCAGCCTTTCATTACCCAGACCAAATGCTGCACACTACATCAAATTGGACTGTATGGCTGTCGTCCCAGAAGGAAGCTTCTTCTAAAGATGATTTTGCTGAAGACAAGAAGACTAAGAACATGGATTACTAAAAACCATTTTCTGTGGTCTGAGGGAAAAACCAAGATAAACCTTTTTGGTTCAAATGGTTGTCAATGTGTGTGGCACCAATGGGTGGGGGAAAAAAGGCAAGTCCCCTTTGCATACAATCAATTTCATGGTTTGGGGGAGGGAAAAGGGTGCTCCCGGGGGCTGGGGAACTACAGTTATTGAGGAAGAAATCCCTCCCTTCAAAACGGGGTTCTCAAGGTAGTTTTCCAACATTTTAGTGACTCCCAAACACACCCAAAGACAACAACTGCCTTCTAAAAAAAAATAAGGTAAATGTGCTGGACTAGCCAAGCTTGTCTTCAACCGAAACTCTTTTAAGCATCTTTTTGGGGACCCTTAAAGGGAGGTGGAGGAGCGCATGGTCTTTAAAAACCACCAGCCCGTGATGCATCAATGGGGGGAGTGTAAGAGGATTCCAGTGGCTGAAACCTTTGAAGCTCCCTGAAACCCATGCCTAAGAAAGGAAAGGGCGGCTGGAAAAAAAATGGTGGACCAACAAAATAACACTTTGGGAAAACAAACCATTTTCACTTAGTGCTGTTATTGTCCACCAATTATTTCGAGAAGTCTCAATCAGTGTTACCCCAAAACTCTGCACAAGCAAGGCAGATATGAATTTGCTAATTCATTCCGAAAGCCCAAAAACCATTGCTTTGGAGATACTTTTAAGAAGTGAAATGGATGTGCTTTAGGTAGTTTTTTTGGGACTGTACCTTTGAGAGATGACATTTAGAATGACATATAAGGAAAAAATTCTCTTCCCACTTTTGTAAACACGTCGGTCAAAAAGCCAAAAAAAGGGGAGAAAAAAATATCCCGCACACTGGAAAAATCCCAGCACAGGAAATTTTTAAAAATAAAACACACTTTTATGCTTTTAAAATAGACAGGCCCAGCAGTTTTAAAATGCATAAAGGGAAAACAAAAAGGAGCTAACTTTTTTGTCAAAGAACTCTATTTGTGATTAGTAGGAGTTGAAGAATGCATAGCTTTAAATGTCTATCATATTGTCTTCAGCACACTTTAAAAGCAAAACAGTCTTTTTTGTAATG
>JAODAL010034934.1:0-43586 GCA_025379985.1 Phyllomedusa bahiana | reverse complement strand
ATTGCATGCTTTGGTGGGGTTTGGTAAACAAAAAATTGCCAAAAGGTCCCCCAAAAAAAGGCTTCTGCCCCCCCTTGCCTGTTTGCTCCCGCTACCCAATTTGGGGCACTCAAACTGCTCCCCACGTCGCTGATGTTTTTTTCCCCCCGTGACATTTGGGGAAGGGAAGCAGACGCAACAGATGTCTCCAGTTAAATTCAACCCAGTAAGGTCTCCATTTCCTGCTTTTTTTACTCTCTATTTGGGGGGGTTTGGAAAGGGAAAGTGCTGTTTTTTGTTTTGTACCGGGATCCAGGGGTGGCCCAATCCATTAACTGTTTTTCTTTTTGATCCCCCTTTTAATGCAAGGATCATGTTGGGGGGAAAGGGGCATCCAACCCAACTAAAGGAGAGAGGGACCCTTTGTTTTCCCCCAAGCCCGGGGTGGGGGGCACTAGCAAACTGATCTTCCTCCTCTTCCTCCTCCTCCCAAACTCGCGCCAACCTCTTTCCAAGGCGGGGACTTGGGTAACTTTGGGTGTCTAGGAATACCTCCTCCCCCCCCCCCCCGCTGCCTAGGGCCCACAGTTTTCAACACACCCCTGACTTGCCTGAGATGAGGGCACCCGAGACTGTTTGGCCGCCACCTTGCACTAGCCTGGCCCCCCAAACCCCTGCCTAATGAAGCCCAAATAAAAATTGGAAACTGTGGGGGCCTTGTGGTTTTGAGGGAGAAAAAGGGCCCGTGTCCCCCATCTGTTTTCCGTCCCCTCCCCCGCGCTGGGGGACCTTTGTTTCAGAGTGCCCAAACGATCTTTTCCCAAACTAAGATCACCCCCCAAGGGCTCATGCTGAAAGGCTTTGGTCCGCACGGGACCTTTTTTGGTGGCTTTCCCCAAAACCTGGAAAGGATGGTGCAGACCCTTTTTAAACCTCCCCTCCACTCTCGGTTCAACCCCCCCGAGGTCCGTACCGCGCTTGCCCGGGCCATTTGTCACTTCGTACTGCGTAAGGGCTTTTGCGCGGGCTCCCCACAACGCTGGGGGCTTTGGGGAAAGGGGGGAATTTCCCCGCTTTTTGCCCACGTCAACAATGAGACCGGTTGAGGGGGGGCCCGGGAGCTGACGCTCCCAACGCAGCCAGGCAGGACAAAGGGCGGGGTGCAAACCCGGGGGAAAAGTGCGAACTCAAAAAAACCCTCGAGCCTTCTTCAGCGGGAAACCAGCCCCGGGGTAGCCCCTTTAAAATTTCGGGAGGGAAAAGGGTTTCTTTAAATTGCCAGGAAAGGGGATGTGCCCCCAGCCTACCAATTTAAGGGCGGCCACCCAGATTTCCCCCCGTTACCCGCACACCACCTTCCCGGGCAAAAGGGTTTTCTTGCACCCAGCCAGCGCTCCCCCTCTTTCCCTTAGAGCCGCCCACAGCTCCTGACCTTTTTGGGGAGGGTCTCCAAGGCTGATTAATTTCAAAAGGGGTTTGGTGCCCTTTTGGGCACGGGGAATGCCACCAGAGGATTTTGGGGGAAAAAAAAAGCCCTGCACCTTTCCCTGCGGTTTTGAAGAGCGTGCCCGACCCCTGAGACCCACCGTCCCCCCCCCAGAGACATCCACCCAGCTCACCCAGTGAGCTTTCACAGAGATATAGGGGCCTTGGCCGGTTTACTATTCCTGTTTTGGGGTTGGGGGAGATACTTTTTCCGGACACAAAAGGGCAGAAAAATTTTTAAAGATGACACGTGGCTACCCAGGGCAGGGACGGCTTTTCGGGCCCAAAGAAATGCCTGCTCGGCATCTGGGTTTTGGGAAAGGCAGGCGAGGGCCATACTGGGGGAAAACCCATCTGTGTCCACCAACGGAAAGGCAAAAATTCCCAAAGGGGGGCCAAAAGCCGGCAATGCCGACATTCGGCTTTTGGCTTTGGGATGGTTTGGTTAAAGGGGTTTCTTCTGCCCCAAACCGGGAAGAACAAAAGGGCTGGCTGCTAGACGGGCCCTGAAACGGCGTGCAGGTCGTCAAACTGGCGGAAGGAAAAGGGGGTTTGGATGGGTCTCTGGTGGTGTTGGGGGTTACTCGGGCGACGGTGGAGGCTGAAGCGGAGGCTTTATCCTGATCATGACTCTGAAGACAATTTGGGGAGGTTAGAACGCTTTTTTGGTGGCCGGGGGAGGAGGAGGCGGAGACAAAGGGTGACATTTGGTTTTTGGGGGTCCGGGTTTGGGGCTGGCCTTTTTTTTTCCCAATGTTTTCCCCCCATTTTAACTCAAGCATTCCTGATGTGACTAACATTTTGTTTTTTTGGGTTTAACCCCTTAAGGTTCTTGGGCCCCTACTTAAACGTTTACGGCAAAAGGGGGCATAAAACATTTTGTGGGTGAATCAAGGCTTGCTCAAAGGGAAAGGGCCCCGGGTTGAGAGGTCCCCGGGCCTTTTTTACGGCGATAAGCAAAAGCGGGGTTTTTCGCTGACCGGGGCTGGCGAATCAAAAACAGCGGACTTCCTTTCCACCCCCCCTCTCCCTTTTTTTGGGGGGGACCCGTATTGAACCCTAACCCCCTCGTCTTCCTCCCCCGCCCCCTGAGAAGCGCTCGCAAGCAAATTCCGCGGAAAGACCAGGATGGATCCGCAATGTCTCATCAAACATCATCATCAACACAGGTGACTTTTTCGTCCCGACTTTCTGCATCCAGAAGCTGGGGGGTAACAAGCAAGGGGCAAATGCAAGGCGTTGCCGCCGCCCGGGGTTTTTTTCCCATTGACCGGCTTCCCTTCCCCCCCCTGATGGCATCAGAAATGGGGGTCAAAGCAACTAAAAACATCCCCCTTTATTTTTTTAACATGCCTTTTTGACCCCCCAAACCCCATTTTTTCCCTCAAAGATTCTTCCCGACAATGGATTTTTCCACAGTGTGGGGACACGATTGAAAATTTGGGCGCTTCAAGTTGGAAAGGATCTGATGATGGGGAGACGTCATTTTTTGGCCGTTACTGGGGGGGACGAGGAGGTAAGACGCTGATGCAGGTTTTTCATTAAAACCCCAGAAGGACAGATTGGCGACGATTTTTCGTTACTTTTAAATTTACAGGGGGGCCCGACCCAGCGATGAAGGCCTGACGGGCCTGCAACTGACGATCCCTGGCATGCGTTTTCCCCCACACTGGAAGGGGGCACCCTTCCCATACCTCTACCTCCCTGTCTACCCCCCTCTTTGCCCCCGCTTACCACCCAAATTTTGCTCCATGTTCAGAAATAAAAAAAATTTTGGGAAAAGGAAAGGGAAAAGTTTTGGAAAGCTCCCTTTTTAAAAAAAAACGGCAAATCACAGCTATTCTCAAAACCCTCAAAACAAAAAAAAAATTGCTGGGTTTTAAATTTAACTGGGAAGGTGTCTATCAACAAATCTGGACTGGGGAAAAGTCCAAAAAACACGTATCTGTTTTTTTTAGTATAATAAACGATATTTTTTTGCACCTTTTTAATTCCCCCTATGGTGAATATAGAATTGGGTGTTTTAAGATTTTTCTTTGAAAGTGCTTTAATGAACAATCTGGGTGTGGAAAAGTCAAAAAACAGTAACTGTTAAAGTTTTTGTAATAATTTAAAAATTTTTTAAAGCACCTTTTAAATTCACCTTGGTTTAAAATAGAAGCTGTTTTTAAGATTTACGAAAAATTCTTGGGGTCAAAGAACAAAAATTTGGGGGTGCAAAAGTCAAAAAAAACGTAAACTGTTATGTTTTTTATATAAAAAAAGGTATTTTTTGCAACCCTTTTAATTTACCTGTGGTTAATAAGAATTTCTGTTTTTAAAATTTAAAGTAGATGCTTGCGTCAATGAACAATGCTAGGTGCGCAAAAGTCAAAAAACACTTAACTTATGTTTTGGTATAAAAAAACGGTTTTTTTGCACCTTTCAATTCACCTTTGGGAATAAAAGAATTGCTGTTTAAGATTTACGTAGATGGCCCGCGGGCAAAAAACAATGCGGGTGGGGGCAAAAGGGCAAAAAACACGTAAAATGTTATTTTTTGGGATAATAAAAGGTATTTTTTTCACCTTTTAAATTTACCTGGGTGAATAAAAGAAATTTCTGTTTTAAAGATTTACTAGATGCTGCGTCAAAAAACAAAGCTAGGTTTCGCAAAAGTAAAAAAACACTTAACTTAAGTTTTTTGGAAAAATAAACCGGGATTTTTTTTCACCTTTCATTCACCGTGGTGAATAAAGAATTTCTGTTTTTTAAAATTTAACCTTTAAAGCCCCGCCTCAAAGAACAATGCTGGGTTTTGGGAAAATTTAAAAAAACGTAACTGTTTTTGTTTTGGGATAAAAAACTATTTTTTTGCACCTTTAAAATTCACCTGTGGTGAATATAGAATTGCTGTTTTAAGATTTACGTAGATGCTGCGTAAATGAACAATGCTGGGTGCGCAAAACTCAAAAAACACGTACCTGTGATGTATTCGTACATACACTGTATTTTTGGCAACAAACAACCTGTGCTGACTACAAGATTGCTGGATTGTTATTTAACTGCAAGGTGGTATATCAACAGTCACAGGTGTAATGGGTAAAATTGAAAAGAACACCTATCTGAAATGTATACTGAAATAAAAGTGGAGTTTTGCAGCTAACAAAGAGACTTGCAGTTACTAGAAATGATGTGTATCCAATATAAGTTCAGGCTGCCCAATATCCAGGGAAAAATTTCAATAGCAAACTGTTAATAATAAAGATATTCCACTACAATGTCTACACTAAGTCTTGGTGAACTTTATCCAGTGTTCTTTATAGATAATGCTTGACTGTGTTCGCCCGCGCCCCCCCCTCCGCCCCGCCATGAATTTACAGCGGGAGATGCTGCGTCACAATTCTCTAGCTAACTACATAAAATCTTCAAATCTCTAATCTAACTAAATTGGAAGGATCACAGCTAATAGTAGAGGTTTCTCTGTGCAGAAATAGACTAATTTCGCTGAGCTGTTTGGCCACAGGCAGAGCGCAGGTCCTATCCCTATGAGACGCTGAGAGACACTGAGGCTGAAACAGGAAACGCTGTTCTATGTAAAACGAGGTCATGTGATTTTTCCAGCCAATCGCAACCATACACATCCCAGTCATGACGTCGCACACACATCTCACCCTGCTCTATTCTGTAATCTGATTTGCTGGCCACCAAAATTACAGGAAGCGCCGAAAAAGGCGCAATCTTAATAGATGATGCACAGATTTTAACCTTAATTATCGCATGATCTGGAAATTTCGATCACCATAAAAACCTTGCCGATTTCAACTTTGTCGATAAAAATCGCTCAACACTAATTATTATCAGTACACAATTTAATTACGTGTTTTTCACTTTGGCGCAGCCCAGTTTTGTTCAAAGACCCACTTTGTACTTACAATAGGATACAGAACTTTTCTAGTCACCGCAGGTGTATTTCATAGGTGCAAAAACCACCTTTTATGATCCGTACACAATTTAATTAGGTTTTTTCACTTTGGCGCAGGCCATTTTTGTTGAAAGACCCATCTTGTACTTATATTACCATACAGAATTTTGCTAGTAATGGGTTTTTCATTTCATAGGTGAAAAAACCACCTATTATTATCAGTACACAATTTAATTACGTGTTTTTCACTTTGGCGCAGCCCTGTTTTGTTCAAATACCCACTTTGTACTTACAATAGGATACATAACTTTTCTAGTGACCGCAGGTGTATTTCATACTTGTAAAAACCACCCTTTATTATCTGTACACAATTTAAATAGGTTTTTTCACTTTGGCGCAGGCCATTTTTCTTGAAAGACCCATCTTGTACTTATATTACCATACAGAATTTTGCAAGTGATGGGTTTTTTATTTCATAGGTGAAAAAACCACCTATTATTATCAGTACACAATTTAATTACGTGTTTTTCACTTTGGCACCGCCCAGTTTTGTTCAAAGACTCACTTTGTACTTACAATAGGATACAGAACTTTTCTAGTCACCGCAGGTGTATTTCATAGGTGCAAAAACCACCTTTTATGATCCGTACACAATTTACTTAGGTTTTTCACTTTGGCGCAGGCCATCTTTGTTGAAAGACCCATCTTGTACTTATATCACCATACAGAATTTTGCTAGTAATGGGTTTTTCATTTCATAGGTGAAAAAACCACCTATTATTATCAGTACACAATTTAATTACGTGTTTTTCACTTTGGCGCAGCCCTGTTTTGTTCAAATACCCACTTTGTACTTACAATAGGATACATAACTTTTCTAGTGACCGCAGGTGTATTTCATACTTGTAAAAACCACCCTTTATTATCTGTACACAATTTAAATAGGTTTTTTCACTTTGGCGCAGGCCATTTTTGTTAAAAGACCCATCTTGTACTTATATTACCATACAGAATTTTGCAAGTAATGGGTTTTTTATTTCATATGTGAAAAAAACCACCTTTTATTATCAGTACACAATTTAATTACATGTTTTTCACTTTGGCGCAGGCCAGTTTTGTTCAAAGACCCACTTTGTACTTACAATAGGATACAGAACTTTTCTAGTCACTGCAGGTGTATTTCATAGGTGCAAAAACCACCTTTTATTATCCGTACACAATTTAATTAGGTTTTTTTTCACTTTGGCGCAGGCCATTTTTGTTAAAATACCCATCTTGTACTTATATTACCATACAGAAATTTGCTAGTAATTGCTGTTGTATTTCATTGGTGCAAAAACCACCTATTATTATGCATACACAATTTAGTTACGTGTTTTTCACTTTGGTGCAGGCCATTTTTTTTCAATGACCCACCTTGTAGTTAAATTAGGATACAGAAATTTGCTAGTAATTGCAGGTGTATTTCATAGGTGCAAAACCCACCTTTTATTATCCGTATACATTTCAAATAGGATTTTTTTTTATTTACTTTGGTGCAGCCCAGTTTTGTTCATAGAGCCACCTTGTACTTAAATTTGAGTACAGAAATTTTGTAGTTACTGTTGGTGTATTTCATTGGTGCATAAACCACCGGTTGTTATCCGTATAACTTTTAAATAGCTGTATTGCACGTGGTGCAGCCCTAGTTTTTTTCAAATAGCCACGTTGTAAGACAATTCTCATAGAAACATTTTCTAGCAACTGTTCTCGTTTGTCATTGCTTCAAAAATCGCAATTTCTCATCCGTGTAACTTCTGAATAGTTTTATTGCTCTCGGTGAATCTCAGTTTGGCGCAGATAGCGCACTTGTATGATAGTTTGTTGAAAACTATCAATTCTTAGTCCTACTGGGCAGTTGTAAATCCCTGTGACTGAAGGAAGAACACTGTTGATTTTGTCTCACGGTTCTTCCCTCAGACTGCATTTCACAGGTATTCGCTAGAAACATTTCAGTTTCTAATCCTAGTTGGCTGTAGGAAATTAGAGGGATTTAAGAATAGCTGTGATTTGCCGTTTTTTAATAAGAGACTGTCAAAAACTCTTCCATACTTTCTTAAATTTTTATCTTTCTGAACATGGAGCGAAATGCAGGTGGTAAGCGAGCAAAGAGGGGGAGGTAGAGGTACGAGAGAAGGTGCTCCTCCAGTGCTGGTGACAACATGCACGCCAGCGGATAGTCGGTTGCAGGACCGTCAGGCCTGTCATCGCTGGGTCAGGGCCCTGTGAATCTCAGTAACGAACAGCGTCGCCAATCTGTTCTTCAGCGGTTAATACAACCTGCATCCAGCAGTCTTGCCTCCTCGTCCTCCCAGTCATGGCCACAAATGTTGTCATCAGCATCGTCAGCATCCGTCCAACATGAAACGAAGGCAGCCCAAATGTCAACTAGTGTACCCACCACTGTGGATAATCCATTTTCTGAAGACCTCTTTGATGACAAAATGCGGTTGGGGTCAGAAGGCATTTCCAAAGATCAAGAGGTCAATTTTGTCTGCTCTGACGCCCAGTTACTGATGCCATCAGAGGAGGAGAAAGAGCCGGTCAATCGGCAAAAATCCCGGGCTCTCGGCAACGCCTTGCAGTGCCTCTTGCTTGGAGCCCGCAGCTCCTGGATGCAAAATGTCAGGACAACCAAGTCCTTTCAATTATATATTTAACCACTCAAATTATTATATGTATATGTCAGCAATTGACTTATCAGATAGAGCTCCACTTCTATCTTAATTCAGCTTAAAGTAGTTATAAGCCATTTCACAGCGAAGTCTCAAGGAGACATAAAATACATTTTTATTTCAAATAGTATAAAAAACGCATCTGCTTCTTATATTACAAAATAGTAGCTTAGACATATACTTGCTGCATATTGCCGTGCAGTAACAGCTTGTAATCCTTGACCTGGTTAGGGTCTCAATTCAAGTCTTCCGCGGTAAAAATCAGTGGCCGGTTGTTCCGTGTCCCTGTTACCGGGAGTTTTTGCTGGCAATCCTTATGCAGTCAGAAGATTTTTCTTTTTGTTTTCCCTGGGCAGGGATACGAGAGGAGTATCAGAGCGTCCGGGCAGTTAGTCAGGCTGCATGCATCACGACGTTTCGAGGAGATCATTTCCTCTTTCTCAAGCTGCAGCAAGTATATGTCTAAGCTACTATTTTGTAATATAAGAAGCAGATGCGTTTTTTATACCATTTGAAATAAAAATGTATTTTATGTCTCCTTGAGACTTCGCTGTGAAATGGCTTATAACTACTTTAAACCAAAAGGACGACCAAGTCACCTGTGTTGATGATGATGATGACGACATTGCGGATCCAACGTGGTCTTTTCAGCAGAATTTGCTTGCAAGCGCTTCATCACTGGACGAGGAGGAAGACGATGGGGTAGTGTCAGTATGGCTCCCGCCTCAAAAAGGGAGAGGGCGGTCGCAGAAGTCCGCTGAGATGATTCCACCACCCATGATCAGCGGAAACCACGCTCCTCGCTTATCGCCGTCAAAAAGTTCCAGGACCTCTCAAGCCTGGGCCTTTTTCGAGCAAGCCTCTGATTCACCCAGCGATGTCATATGCCACCTTTGCCATAAACGCATCAGTAGAGGCAAGAATCTTAGGTGTTTAACCACCACCAACATGTCTAGTCACATGCAGCGAATGCATGAGTTGAAATGGAGGGAACACTTGGCCAAAAAAGGCCACACCGATGCCGGGCTTCCAACCAATGTCACACCCTCTGTCTCCGCCTCCTCCTCCTCCGCCACCACCAAGCGTTCCTCAGCTGCCCATGTCTCTCAGAGTCATGATCAGGGATCAGCCTCCGCTTCAGCCTCCACCATCGCCCGAGTACCACCAGCACCACCAGAGACCCATCCTACCCATTCTCCTTCCAACAGTTTGATGAACTGCATGCCGTACAGTGGCCAGTCTAGCAGCCAGCCTTCTGTCTTCCAGGTTTGGGAGCGGTAGAAACACTTTAACCCATTCCATCCCAAAGCCAAAAGCCTGAATGTCGGCATTGCCAGGCTTTTGGCCTTGGAAATGTTTCCTTTCCGCCTGGTGGACACAGATGGGTTCCACCACGTCATGACCCTTGCCTGCCCCCAATACCAGATGCAGAGCAGGCATTTCTTTGCCAGAAAAGCTGCCCTGCCCTGGCCAGCCACGTATCATCTAAAATTTCAAACGCGTTGTCTGCATCTGTGTCCGGAAAAGTCCATCTGACCACCGACACATGGACTAGTAAGCACGGCCAAGGCCGCTATATCTCTGTGACAGCTCACTGGGTGAGCTGGGTGGATGTCTCTGGTGGTGACGGTGGCTCTCAGGCTCGGCGCACGCTCTTCAAAACCGCTTGGGAGGGTGCAGGGTTCTTTCCTCCGGGGTTCTCTGGGGGCATCACGTGCCCAGAGAAACCAGGCCGTGTTGAAATTAATCTGTCTTGGAGACCGTCCACACACAGGTCAGGAGCTGTGGACGGCTCTCTGCAACGAGACCGAGTGCTGGCTGGGTGACAAGAACCTTGTGCCAGGCAAGGTGGTGTGCGATAACGGTTGAAATCTGCTGGCCGCCCTTAAGATCAGTAGGCTGGAGCACATCCCTTGCCTGGCACATGTCATGAACCTTGTCGTCCATAAATTTCTAAAGCGCTACCTGGGTCTGGACTGTCTGCTGAGGAAGGCTCGAGGTCTGAGTTCGCACTTCCGCCGTTCGCATCCTGCATCATCCTGCCTGGCTGCATTGCAGCGTCAGTTTGGCCACCCCGTCAACCGTCTCATTGTTGACGTGGCAACACGCTGGAATTCCACTCTCCACATGCTCCAGCGATTGTGGCAGCAGCGCAATGCCATTACACAGTACGAAGTGAAACATGGCCTGACAAGCAGCGGTGCGGACCTCAGGGTGTTGAGCCACCGAGAGTGGAGGCAGGTGAAAAAGCTCTGCACCATCCTTGCCAGTTTTGAAGAAGCCACCAAAATGGTCAGTGCGGACAATACCCTTGTCAGCATGAGCATTGTGGTGATCTTAGTTCTGGAACGATCTTTGAACACTCTGAAACATCAGGTCCAACCAGCGACGGAGGAGGAGATGGACACAGATGCGGACACGGAGCCTTTCTCTCCGTCGAATCCACAAGGCCCGACAGTTTCACAATTTTATCGGTCTTCATTAGGCAGTGGTTCAGGGTCCAGGGCTAGTGCAAGGCGGCTCCTCAGTTCTCAGGGTGCATCATCTGAGTGTCTCAAGGGTCATGTTTTGAATTTTTGGGGTCATGCTGCTGTGAAATGCAGCAATACTACAGGTCCTGTTATAAAAAAAAATGTGGTTTCTAACAGACATTTGTTCTCCACAATTGTCAAGAGTGGCTCAAGAGTCATGTTTTGAATTTTTGGGGGCATGCTGCTGTGAAATGCAGCTATACTACAGGTCCTATTGTAAAAAATGTGGATTCTAACAGACATTTGTTCTTCACAATTGTCAAGAGTGGCTAAAGGGTGATGATGCTGTCAGAAACAGGAATATGTAGGACACTATTAATGGACACATAATGTAAAATGACTTGTTTTTGCAAGATCTTTAACACAGCTAGCAATCCCTGTAGCAATACAACCCAATTAATACAATTAAAAAATAGAGAAACAAAGACGTGGTGGGATTCCATCCTATTTTAAAAATGTGTTTTCTAGAATTAAACTACTAAAAAACTGGCATGTACAAAATAGCTGATACAAATATTCCTCTGAATTGTACAAGGGAGGTTCAGGAAGACTTGAACAGGTGTAGGTTACCCAGGACAGGTATAGTCAATGTCCAGTGAAACTAAAATGGTGGTTGAAAGACTCCTTATCTGGCACTTTTTAATCTGGGGGTCATGCAGGTTTGGGGCTCATGCTGTGGCCCAGGACAGGGATAGTCTATGTCCATTGAAACTAAAGTGGTGGTTCAAAGACTCCTTTTTCCAGCACTTTTTAATCTGGGGGTCATGCAGGTTTGGGGCTCATGCTGTGGCGAAGGACAGGGATAGTCTATGTCTAGTTCAACTAAAATGGTGGTTCAAAGACTCCTTTTTCCGGCAGTTTTTAAATCTGGGGGTCATGCAGATTTGGGGCTCATGCTGTGGCCCAGGACAGGTATAGTCAATGTCCAGTTAAACTAAAATGGTGGTTGAAAGACTCCTTTTTCCGGCACTTTTTAATCTGTGGGTCAGACAGGTTTAATGGTCATGCTGCAGTCCAGGACATGGATAGTCAATGTCCAGTTTAACTGAAATGGTGGTTCAAAGACTTCTTTTTCCGGCACTTTTTTAATCTGTGGGTCAGACAGGTTTTGGGGTCATACTGCGGTCCAGGACAGATATAGTCAATGTCCAGTTCAACTAAAATGGTTGTTAAAAGACTGCTTTTTCCGGCACTTTTTTAATCTGGGGATCATGCAGGTTTGGGACTCATGCTGTGGACCAGGACATGGATAATCAATGTCCAGTTCAAGTAAAATGATGGTTCAAATAATACTGCCTTCTGGCACAGTTTGATTTGTGGGTCATGCAGGTTTAAGGGCCATGCTGTGGTACAAGACAGGGATAGTGAATGGTCTGTGACTTTTTTATGTGGCTTTTATAACCTAAGTGTGTTGCCTAAGATGTAGCACGTATCCAGTGTACTGTTGTGGATGTTAATTCCAGCTTCTCCAGCCCTGTGTGAGTGTAAGAATGAAGGTCTTGTTAGTCTCCCATAGACTTTAATGGTCATCGGCGATAATCTATTATCGACTATCAGAAATCGTCTTGATAATTGACGATATTGACTATCAACCCGAAGACGATAGTCGACGTAATCGCTCATCACTAATTATCAAGTCTGGTGGAACACCACCTATTAACAGGAAAGCCTTATATATACAGTAATTTACTATCTCCAGTAGCGGATCCCAAGCATCCTACTTGGGCAGTCATCCCTAATCTAATGGACATAAACTATATACGGTTTCCTTGTGATACCCTCTGCAGTGGGTGACACTTGTAGACAGAGGTGAGAAATCGCAATTTAAAATGTCATGCCTGACCTGCCCAACATGGTTCATCAGCTACACTCGCTTCATCTGGGGTTAGAGGTCTGGTCCCATGTGGTCTAAGCTCACTTCCTTTTATATCATGTTAGGTACACACCCTATTCAGGTGCTCACCAATTAGCCATCAGAGAATCCACAAAACCCACTCCCCCTTCCACTCTCCTGCATGCATACTATTACTATGTGCCGCTGCTGCTGCCACTGCCACCATGCTCCCATAAACAACATTCCTCAGACAAGTTCACCATCTCCATAGCGGGCTTGCACCCTATCTTACCATGCCGCCCGCGTACTGTATGAAAGGAGATAGCTGCCCTGACTGTGATGGACTTCCGTCCCATTTCTCTCATATTATTGCGTCTGCGTGGCTCACCTAGAACGGACTAAGCAGAATAGGTGTTACATTCCACAGCACACTACCAGCTTTATCACCTCCCATGAACCCCTTCTCCTCCATGTCTAATATGCATATTCATAGGGAATACATACTCCATTGTACTGTACACTATTGTCTTAGTCTCTTCCCATAAACCACTTCTTTTCTGTATCTAATGTACATATTCATTTTAATAAAGCTATGCATATTCATAGGGAATACATAGGGAATACATACTCCATTGTACTGTACACTATTGTCTTAGTCTCTTCCCATAAACCACTTCTCCTCTGTATCTAATATACATATTCATTTTAATAAAGCTACAGGCCCTATGGTTAGCCCCCCCCCTCCCCTCTCGCAACTTCACCTCCCACCTTCCCCATGTTGGGGAGGTCAGGCATGACATTTTAAATTGTGATTTCTCACCTCTGTCTAAAAGTGTCACCCGCTGCAGGGGGTATCACAAGGAAACCTTATATAGTTTATGTCCATTAGATTAGGGATGACTGCCCAAGTAGGATGCTTGGGATCCCTTACTGGAGTTAGTAATATACTGCATATATAAGTCTTTCCTGTTAATGGGTGGCGTTCCACCAGACCTGATAATAGAAAAGGAGTTATTCTTTCAGAAGTAGAAAGGGATAAATTGAGAGGTTAGAAATCAGGTTTTTAAATAGTGTGTATAGAGGTTAAGTGTTATACATAATAAAAGTTACGTTTTAGTGTTTTATAGATTGAGAACTGATAGAGTTTAAGTTTGCTTATGGCAAAGTAGTAAATATAGTGATCAATAGTCACTCTCTGTTCTCTTGCGAGATTACCAATTTTTTTTTTTTTGGGAGACTATTTGATTGAGAGGCCTGGGCTCGGTGAAGGAAGGCCGACAGTTTAGGTGTCAGTAACACTATGTTACTGACACAGTGTTAGTATAGTGGTTCTAGTCCGCTTAGTCTGGGTCGGCTTTTCCGGGGGTGGTCAAAGAGCAGGGTGGGTGGCCACTCCCACGCACCAGGTGAGGCTGGTGTCAGGCCTATAAAGCCTGGGGCTGCAGGCCTGTGTTTGTCTTCCTGTGGACCTCTGCTGCTAAGAGGAAAACCACACTGGGACCGTCTAATAGTGCAAGACAGAGAGGAACGCTCTGTTTAGGTAGAGCTCAGCCGGGCAGGCATTTGGATAGTGTTTTTGGCCTGAACTTTAAGGCATTGTGTTTTGTTTTTTCCTGGACTTGAACTTTTACTTTTGTGTCACTGTCTCGGTCTGTGGCTGCCTACCAGTTCGTGATGCTAACCTCCACATATGGTGTCTCGGATGCGGGCAAACAGACTTAAAGGGACATACACGTGTTTAAAGGACATTGGCTGCAGTTACGCAAAACCCGTTGCTACGGGCAACAGACCCTGAAAAGTGTCTGGAAAGTGCTGTGAACCTATGTCCTGGGTTAAAGCTGCAGCAGCACAGCAAGCAGAGATGACCAAGATGGTCGAACTTCTGAAACAGCTGATCCAGGCTAACAGCAGCCTACAGTTAATGACGGCAAATCAACAAAAGGTGCACGACGAGAGCAAGTCCTGGCAGTGGCGTAAAGTGTACAGAGTGTACAAGTTCGATTCCCGCCACCCGCGCCGCAGTTCAGTCTTCCATGCAGAAGATGACGCTCACCGACGATGTTGAGGCCTATCTCCGAGTCTTCTAGAAGGTAGCGGAGTGAGAGAAGTTACCAATGGCTCAGTGGGCCGAGGTAGGGGCGCCCTTTCCAGCTGGGGAGCCCCAGAAAGCGTACTTTGACCTTGGCAAGCAGGATGCTCAGGACTATGCTAAGTTAAAGAGCGAGATCCTAGCCCGCTTGGGGGTGACCACCACGGTGCGGGCCCGTCGAGTGCATAACTGGACTTATTCTGACCGGCTACTAGTGCGCTCCCAGATGTATATATATACTAAAACTATCAGTATATTTAATCATGAGTTGGAGATTCCTTCAAAAATATCACTATGCGCACTCGTTGATCAAACAAAGAAATGGCTAAACATATTGAGAGTTTTAGAAACACTCATGAATATCCTCATCTCTACCCTTAAACCAAATTTTTTTTTTTCTTCTTCATACATTGCTTTTGGGAATCCCTACCTGCTGAAAGTAACTGAGGCTGAATATAATCCTAAATCTTTATCCCTTGGAATTGATTATCCTTTACACTCTGGGTTCTGTCCTTGCATAAATCCTGGTAAGAACATTACACTGTTACAGTTACTTCTTCCCCCGCTTACGCTCAACAAACAAGCCCAGCTACTTTAATTTATAGAGGATAATAGATCCCTTGAAATTCGCTCATACTTAGAAGACATCATAACTCTCTCCTAATCCACTTCATTAACATGGAGCTTCGGCTTTATGAAGCACGCTAATTAATCCTGCATAAATATTCCCGGGTCGTGTTCTCAAGTTGGAGAAAAAACAGTTCATTGTGAAGAAATTGACAGATCGATTATCTAGAATACCAGAATGTTCTATTTGTAGATGGGGGGGAAGGATTTGGGTCTCTTTTTATCAGTCAAGGATAAATCTCCTAATCACGAGTCCTAATGAAGGTAAAAAACTTAATTATTGTACACACTGTGCAGATTTCTGGAGAGAATTTTAATTTTGTGCAGCAGATTTTTACATCCTGGCTCAAATATGTAAATTATCAAAGGTCAGAATGACTTGACTCATCGTTAAAAGTGTGAAACTATTGGATGGATGATGAAGATACTATGGAACCAACATCACTAAGGCACACATGTTGTCTCTGTATTACAGGATAAGATTCTGAATTTTTCTAAGCCAATTATTCTGTTATTTATATGCAATAATTATTCTATACTATCCTTTGATATCATGACTTTTTGTGTTCTCTGCTTTTATCTCCAAGCAAAAGCCACTGGAAAGCATTGAAAAAGTTGAGATAACAGTCTGTGTCGTGATATCATGGTACATTGTCTGTCATGTATAGATTTGCTATATCTGAATACAGTAACTTACAAAAGTAAGTACACCCCACACATTTTTGTAATTATTGTATTATATCATTTCATGGAATAACACTAAACATATGACACTTCGAAACAATGTAGAGTAGTCAGTTTAGAGCTTGTGTAACAGTATAAATTTGTTGTGCCTTCAAACTAACGCCTCACGGCCATGATGAAGAATCTTTGTGATTAGAAACACATACCCTGCGAACACGCACCATGTGTGGACCTGCTGGTTTTTGATAATAAAGTATATTTTTTACCTGCGCTGTACTTTCCTAGGACTGTTTCGTTTTTCTTGGATACGTTCGCTGCCTGCGGGCAACTTATTCCGAGCGCAGGTGCAGCACCAGTAGACAGAAGGGTACGGTGAGTAAAGGAGTTACCGCTAAGCCGGACAAAGCGTTCCAGCGGGATCTGAAGGTTTGAGTGAAGTTTTTGAATCTGAATATCCAGCGAATTTTAAATTGAGTACCCAGCACACCAAGATCCTGAATGGCAATAGCAGCTGGGACAGTGCTGATGAAGGGTATGTAATACCAAGCCATCCCGTATATCACGTTATAAGAGCATAGAAGTTGGACGCTTCAGGCCGATGAGTGGAGTGGTGTTTGCTACTCATTATATTACACTTTCAAAATGGTTTACCTGAGCCCGAATTGTCATTTTTACGTCAGAATACGCTTGATTTATGACCCGCAGTAGACCGGGCTCATAGATTCAGGCACATTCTACACTACTATTCTGTTCAATAAAATTGGCGTCTGGGCGCCATAAAATCATATATGTCACCACAAATGTTCACACAAACATCACTTTCTAATGGCTTCCTTTCTATTCATCAAAGCAAAACATGGCATAGATTGAAAATAATTAATAGCTATCCTGCCCCTGTATCTAGGAAATGGGAGTAGTTATCCTATTTGGTGCACCAGTTTTCTCATATACAAAATTCTCAAATTTTTGTGCAAGTACAGTTTGTGGAAAGAAAATTATGACTTTTTGGTATTAGAGGGTTCTTACCAGTTACCACAGAAAACTGGTTAAGACTTCCAGTGGCCTGACATTTTTACTCTAATTTAGAAAGTTACACATATTACAGAGGAAACCTGTGTGTGGTGCACAGACACTGAAAGATGTGTCAAATTTATTAAGAGTTTTGTGCCTAATACATTTGGTGCATCTTGTTACATCACACTTTCCATTAAAATTGATGTAGGAAATGGATCTGAATGAGGTCCCCCAATGATTCTTTAAAGGTTCATGAGCATAGTAGAGCTTGTATGCTAGTGCAGCGAGATTGTATAAAGCCACATGGTCTCTGAATTCCTCTATCATGTTTTTTCCTATAAGCAATTATTCCTGATACTGTACCTCCACATACATAGAACATGACAGAAAAATAAACCCTGAATGTGCCCTAATTTGAAATGTAAGGCTTAGAGAGGTACAGTGGAGAGCTCATGCAATTATATGGACGCACCTTAGCAGCTCTCTATAACAGTCATAATATCCCATATCCATAAACCCTTTGGAGATGACACATAGACATATAATACAATAACATAATAAAGCTTGATGGCAAAATGCACTTATATGAAGATAACTTTCTCTTTGTTTTGTAAAACAATGCATCTCAGCCATCTCAATGGGTTTAAAACACTGACTCAGAAGCTAATTCTTCATCAGCTGGGTGTGGTCTAATAGACATTTAATCATGGTCAAGACAATACGGACGTAGTTTGAAGTTTGGGTTTGAGACTTGTGATTAACATTAGGTCAGGCTCTTTAAAATTAAAAAAAAAATGTCCCAGTCTTTCTGTCTACTTATCTTTTTTTTAATAAAAATTTTATGTATTTTAGCATAGCGGGGTTAATGTCCGGTGAGTGATTTTCAGTATTGTCTATGATATATAAATATGAGCCGGAGCCGCGGCTAAGCTGCACATACCTCAACTGCTTGTGTATGTTTTAGAATTTGCTTTTTTCCAGGCTTTTAACTTAACATATTGGATACAGTCAGACAGAGCGAAGCACAGTTTACTTTGTGTCAACAGCGATTTCATTTAACACAGTTAATGTTGCAGGAACTTCCTATGTAACTGTGTGGAAGTTGCTGCCTTATTAAACATTTCAGAAAACTGATAAAGAGCTTGCATATATAACATAAATTATTCCACTCTACCAACAGTGCCTGAATCAGATAGCGCAGACTAGGGGAAGGGAGCAACGGGCTGAAAACTTAATAACTACACACTCTCTAGGGTTAATAGTTAAAGTTGGTTTCAGCGTTCCTCCTAAAGAATAGTTTCCCAGCCCAGCTGGGGGCCCGGGAAAAGGGGGGGCCAGCCCCCTTTTAAGGGGGGGGCCCATCATGACCCAGCGCCCCGGGCATTTAGTTTGAACGGTGAGGGGAGGGTTAGGCGGGGCCGTGCGGGGGGCCCCAACCCTTAAAAAAGGCACTGCCCCCGGCGGGATAACGGGCCCAAGGGAGAAGCAGAGAAGCCCCCTGCGCCTTTCTTTTGGAGCACGATTTAAATTTCTTTTAATGGCGGACAGGGGTGGAGGCCTTCGGGCCAAGGCAAAGGAGCGAGGGGGGGGGAGGGGGGGGTCCTCAGGGGCTGGAGGAAAAGGGTTTTGCGGGGGGCGATGGGAGGAAAGGGGGGCGCGGGTCCCCCACCCAAAAAGGGGCCCGCGGTGGGGGGCTTCCACGTCCCTGGAAAACCCCTGGGACCTTTGCTTGACCAGGCGAAGAACGCCCCCCGCCAGAGGGTTACCCCTGAGGCGACCCCCCGGGGTTTCCGGGGCCCCGCCGAGGGAAAGCCCCTCTGGGGGCCCCCTCCAGGGGGGGGACGGTGCGGCTTTGGGCGTTTCGCCCCGTTGTTCTGGGGGGAAATTCCTTTCCGGGGGAAGGGCCCACCCGGAAAGCACAGCAGGCATCGCTCCAGCTCTGGGATGGTGCAGGCTGGGGTTCCTGGCGGCGGGGGGATTTGGCCCCGGGAAGCGGCGGGCTTCTTCGGATTGCTGGGGTTTCATGGGGCCCCCAGGGTGAATGGAGGGAAAGGAGGAGACAAAGGTGGAGGGGGGGAACCCATCGTGGTTTCAAGCCGGGCCCGGAGGACCCCAGGGGAAGGGACGGTTTGGGGCTATGCTGGGGTGCTGGGGTGGGGGCCCCAAACCTGGGGGCCCTGCTAAAAAGGGTGTCGGTCAGGGGGGTCCGTTCGGGGGGTTCATTGGTTTTCGAAGATCGGGGTGAAACCAGCAAGTCGGGGATGTGGGGCCAACAAAAGGGCGTTTAAAAACAGTCTGCAGGGACGGGGCCCGGCCAGCGCGGCTGGCGGGATCCCCAGCCCCCGTGCACCCCTGGTGAGTTTGGTTCCAGGGGTTTGTTTTTTTACCGTCGGGGGCCGGCTTTCGCGGGGGGGGGCGGGGGTCGGAGGGCTTTCAATGGGGGGGTTTTTGCAGCAGATTGGAGGAATTAGCGCGGGGGCTTGGGGGAAAGGTATTAGCACGCTTCCGGGGGAGGGGGACCGGGGGGCCCGGGGCCCCCGTTATCGGCATGGGGTTCTTTCGGGTTTGGCTCTGGCTTGGGGTTTTTCCCCCTCCCCATTGGGTGTGGGGGAGTTAACCATGGATGGGCCCTAGGGGGGGGAATCCCCCGGGAGTCACAGGTTTGTCGTGCAGAGGGGAGCGGAAGGGTGGACGGGGGGCGATTGGATGATAGAGTTTAGGGGGAAAAAGTCAAAGGTGTGTTTCGGGGGCCCCTTTGGGCGCCCCCCACCCAAAAGGAAGGAGGTGAGAGAGAAGACCCTGGCGGCGATTTACGTCGGATTTTCTCTCTCTTTCCCTCGGGAAAGAAGGCCGAATTTAAAAACGAAAGGGAAAAGGGCGAGAGTAAAAAAAGGGAAGAAAAAAAAAACGGAGGGGGGCGGTGTTTCCCGTAACTTTCCCAAAATTTGGATGCGGCGTTTGCCTTTTTGGCGAGCGTCATTGGGGAAAAAAGCCCCGGGGGAAAAATTGTTCGGCTTTTTTTTTGTTTATTGGTTAATTTGGCGGAGGCACATGGGGTTTTAAAGGGGGGGCAAGCCTTTGGTAGGGTTTTGGGCCCGAACTTTTTCGTAAGGGGGAAAAGCGGTGTGGCCATTATTAGGTGGGGACAGAAAGACATAGGGTATGTTGAGAGGGGATGGGGCCCCTTTGCGGTTTTTATGGTAACCCCTTTCCCAGGGGGGCCCTGGCAAACTCCAGCCAGCGGGGGGGACGGGGGGGGGGTCCTTTTGGGGGAGGCCCCCAAGGGGGAAGCCAAAAACCCGGGGTCTGCTGGCAGTTTAATGAAATTTCAGTCCCAGATTTGGGACGGGCTTTTGGGTTTTCCGGCAAAATTTGGCTCGGTGTGCAGCGCCGTTTCCGGGGGGGGGGTTTCGCGATGTTTGGAAAAAAAAAAAGGGTGGGGGGACCAGGGGAATTAGCAAGGGGGGTGACCCCGGTGAGTTTTAGTCGGGGAGGGAAAATTTGGCCCAAAATAGATACAAGGGAGGGGGGGGGGGCCGTTTACTACGGGTTGGGGTTGGTTTCGGGTTTTTAAAATTTCCAAGCCCCAAGGGGCCCATAGGTTCCTTTTTCGTAAAGGAAATTTAAAACCCCGTCTCCCCCCAACCCCAAAGGTTTGGTTTTAAAAGGGAAAATATTAAAGGAAGTTTTTTTGGGGTTTGAATGGGGGGGCCCCCGTTTAGGACCCTCCAATTTTCCGATTTGGTATTTCCCCCCTTTGGGGGAGTATTTGGCCCAAAAAGGACCCCAAAATAAATTTTGGGCTGTTTTCACCACCTTTTTTCCCTAAGGGGGGGTTGGTGAACGACGGTTTTTATTGCCCCGGAACTTTTTTTTTCCCGGTGGTTTACACTTGTTTGGGATGCGGAAATGGGGGGGGGGTTTTAAGGGGCTTATGGAAAGGGGGGGGTTTTATGGGAAAAAAACCGTTTATAGAACCCAGGTTTGGGTTTTGGCTGCCGTTCCCCCAGAGAGCGGGGAAGCTGCTGGGCTGAAATTTTGGGGGGGGGGGGTTTTTTGGGCCGACCCCCCGGAGGGCCTCCCGATGGGGGTGCTCGTTTTTTTCCTGTTTTATTTTGAGGCATTCGTTCTTTCCCGGGAATGGGGGGTTTTTGGGGGAGTATTGGCTTCCCATCGGTCATCCATTATTTGGGAATTGATTTTTTATGCATTGGCCCAGCGGGACTCAGATTTAATGCGGGTCGCGGTTGGCATCGTTTGCAGTGGGTGGCAGGTAAATTTGGGGGGTCCATTGGGACCGGAAAAGAACCAAAAAGGGGCCCGCCCGGAAAACCCAATTAAAAATTTAAAGGGGTTTAAAGCATTAACTGGGTAAAGATGGAATCTCGTTCCCGGGAGGTCTTAAGGGACAGGAGGGGGGGGTTTTGAGGTTTTTTGGGGGCTGAAAGGGGAAGGGTTTTGTCGCTTGGGATCCCCAATTCTATGGGAAAGCAAAAAATTTTGCTTGCAGAATAATGCGATGGGGGGGTTTTTTTCGCGACGGTTGGGCGCAGGCGCCCGGGGGGGGGGGGTTTAAAGGCACCCCCAACCCATTCTTTTAGGGTATGGCCCGGGATGAAAGAGAATTTGGGGGTTCGGGTTTCCCTTCTTGGTAGAGTACAAATGGACGATTTTATTATTATGGAAAGGGGCCGGGTGGAAATTTCGGACATTGAGGTTTTTTCAGATGGGGGGGCCCGGGTTGGGGGGTTTTTCGGCGCTTACTGCCGGGGGCGTGGGCCCCCCCAAGGCGTTGGCCTGCGGCTTGGGTTGGGGAAAGGTTTGGACTAGGAATTTGGTTTTTTTGGGGAATTTTTCCCTTTTTGGTTTGGGGCGGGTCGAGATTTTGGGGGGGAAACATTTCGTGAATAAAAAGGTTAAAGGGTTTTAATTTGCGTTTTAATATGGGGGGTTCGGGCCATTAACTCTTTGTCGGTTCTTCACCCACAGTGCTCGGGCTTGTTGCGGCTTTTTTGGCTAGGTGCTTGGGGGTTAAACGGCGTGGGGGGTTTTGGCGCGGCACTTTCCCTTTTGGTTTTAAAAAAATTTGAAAAAACCCCGAGGCTTGTCCGTTCGCAGTGGGAACGTTTTTCGGGAGCTGGTCCGGGGGTGGAAAAAGGGGTCGGGGTGCCCCGGGAAGAGGATGGGGGCCCTTGGTTTTGATACCCCCCAACGTTTTTTCAGGTCCTCCTTAGAAAAGGGCATTGGGAGTCAGTTTACCCAGGTCATGGGCTTTGGGGGAATTGGCTTTTTTTCCAGGGTGGCCCTCTTAGTCACAACGGGGATAGGGTGGCAGCTCGGTTTAGTTTTTTTGGGGACACGCTGCAAACCGGGGGGTTGGTCTGCCCTCGAGGGTTTCGCGCTTTAAAAAGGGGGTTGGCTTTTTGGGTTTAAAAAAGCAAGGGGGATAATTTGACTTTGCCCAAAGGGCCCTTTTTGGGGGGTGTTCAAGTTTTTTAATAAGGTTACCGAAGGGGCACGGTTTTGGGTTTTGTTTGTCTTTCGCCGGTTTTTTTTTCATGTTGGAGGGGTTTGGGGCCCGATTTTTTAAGGGAAGTATGCAGTCGGGTTTTAAAAGGGGGTGTTATTCCGTTTGGGCTTTTTCGTTAGCCTTTTTTGGGGTGCCTTAAGAGGGGGGGGAATTGGGGTTTGTCCGAGAAAAAAAGGTGGGGGGGGGGGCCTTGAGGTCGGGGGAAAAAGGGTTGCCCCTCCCGGGCGGGGATTTTTGGTTTTTGCGGCTTAAAAGGTCAAAGAAAAGCCCAGTTGGGTAGGGGAAAAAATTTTTAAGTTGGGGGGGTTTTGTGGGGGGGGAAAAGGAAAAAATGTGCCCAGTTCTTTTTTTTTGGGGAATATAGGATTGCAGGTCGGGGAGCGGGCCCCTCTGTTATTGAGGGAAAAAGGGCCCATTTTTCTGTCACGTTTTCAATTCAAAAAAGGGTTTTTTTTTTCGCCGTTGTTTTGGGGTTCTTGGGTCGGGGATCCATTCAGTTTGCTCCCCACTCTTTTTTTAGAATAGGGGCTGAAACGGGGGCCCTTGCAGGAGGGGGAAGGGGGACCCCAAAACTGGTTAAAAAAAAGGGAAAGAGGGGGAGTCGGCGGGTTTTAAGGTTCATCTGACCCGCATTTGGGCGCAAGGCGGGTGGTAGCAGAGGGGGGGAAGGGGCTATGGTTAAGTTAGGTGGGTTGAGCTTGTTGTTACCCCTTCTTCTCTTTCTGCTCGGGTTTCCTCTAGGGTGGCTGTTGGGGCTCGGTTTGCCCCGGCCCTATGGTGGTGGTTTGTTTATTCTTTATTGCAGGACGCCGGAAAATTGGGCCCTGGATTTTCCCGGGCACTTTTTTTTCATTGGGGGAGGGGGAAACGAGCGGCTCTGCGGCCCTAGCGGGCGACAAAATGGGGATTCCGGAAGAGTTGGGTTTTAGTTCGGTGGGGTCGGAAAGAAGGGCCCCCAGGGTAGAGGGCAGGTCCTTCCCGGTTTTCAACAGTTCGCCTCTGGGATAGGGCCCCCAGACCAGTTGTGTTGCCCTGTCGGGGGGGGAACGATCTCGGGTTGCGTCCCATTAAGAATTAATTCGGGATATGGCTATGATATCCTCGATTTTTGGGGGTTTTTTACCGGGAATGGTGTTTTTTTTGGGGGATATTGTGCGTAAAATTGTCTGGAGGAAGCGGGGGGTGGTGGGTGGGGATTGAAAAGACGAGGATAAAAGTGAAACAAGGCGGGGGGGGGCCCCTTTTTGTCCAGGAAAGGGGGTTTTGTTTAAGGATAGGGGCTTGAATCAGGGGGGACGGGGGGGTTTCGGCCGGAAGGTGGTTTTCCCTTTAAATGCGTTGGATGGAATTGTGGTCTTTGGGCATTAGGGAAGGTTTAAAAGCGGGCTGTGGGGTGGGGGGGCTTTTCCCCGTTTGAGGGGGGTTTTATGGCGTAGCTGTGGGGGTTGGGGGTTTCCCTTTGGGGTCGGTGAAAGTAGTTGGGGGGAAATCAGGCTCTGCTTGGGTCCAAATTGGGGATGGGAAAAAGGCCCGGGGAAAAGGTTTTGGGGTGCAGGGCATCGGCCCTTGGGAGCGGGGTTTTTTAGGAAAAAAGCCGTTGAGATGGCTCCCGGGGGCCCTGAAGCCCGGGGGGTTTTAAGGTGGGCGGGAAGAAGGGAAAAGGTGGATTTGGTTTTGCCCGGCCCCTAGGACTTTGGGATTTGGCTCCAAGGACCTCAGCCCCCAAATTTGGGTTTCTGGGTTCGGGGGGTATGGGTTTTGAGATACTCATTCGCTTTATGAGGGCTGTTTTTTTGTTTGTTTATTGTTAAAAAAATGGCTGGGTGTGGCCAAATTTATCCAGCAAAAGGGCTCTGTTTTTCTTTTTTTGGTTTAACAGGGGGGGAGGCGGGGGTTTTCTTTGGTCAGTTGCAACGAAGGGGTTTGGCGCTTTCTTTTAGGGTCAAACTCGGGGCCCGACTGGGGGGCGCAGGCCCCTTTTAAAGGGGGGGCCCCTCATGACCCTTTGGGGCCCCCCGACAGTGAGGATGAACGTGAGGGGGGGGAGTTAGGGCGGGCCCGTGCGGGGGAGGCGCCAACTTATAAACGGGGACTCGCGCCCCGGGGGGGGATCACTTGCGAGGGGAAGCAGAGGGTGAAAATGCCAGCTTTGTGAAAATTTAAAGGGCTAGTGGGACCAGTTTTTTTAGAGAAATTTTTTTTTTTCCGGTGCTGGGCCCATAATTTCCCAGGCTTCCTTGACTCCCCCGCCGTTAAAATTTGTGCCCCAGCCCTTTTGTGAAAAAGCATTCTGAAAATTTTTTTTCCTGTCGTTTCCAAAGTAACCCGTTAATTTTTCCTCCAAACCCCCGGAAACCCCGAAACGATTGTGCCCGACCTTCCCGCCCCCCGCCCCCAATCATGAGTTTGCTTCATGTTTTTAAAACCGCCGAAAAAAAGGGCATGTTAGGGGTGGAAAAAGGTTGTGTTTTTACCACAGCAAGCTCAACGTGTCTTGTGGCAGGCACTGATGTTTTCCGACCCGTTAGGAAATTACCCTCTGGTGTGGCTTTTAACACCCCTTGGGGGTGGCCCGTGGATCCCAACTCCCGGGCCCCGCGTTGTGGTAAATCCAAAACCCTTAAAAGTTGGGTAAAGAGAATTTCGGCTGTCCCGGGTGACCCAGTCAAACCCGGACGTGGGAGCAAGGGAAAATGGTGTGGGGTCTGTGAAACCCGTATTGTGAGACAACCCTTTAAGGCAAGGTACTTGTATGTGAATTTAAAGGGTAAGTAAGTTCCCTTTTTTCGTAAAACTGTAGGACCTTTTAATTTTTCCCCCCCCATAATCTTCCCGAGTTTGGTTGTTTCCCCGTGAAATGTAAGTTTTAACCTATCTTTGGGCCCCCATGTAAACCCCCATGTTTAAAATACCTCATTTTAATCTTTTCCCCCCTCTAGCCGCCATAAAAAAAAAGAAAAAGGTTTTTAATTTTCAAGACCCACTTTTCTTTTACAAAGGGGTTTTTTTTGGTTAAAACTTTTTTTTGGAAAAGGGGGTTAAAAAAATGGGGTTTCAACCAAAGAGGGGTGTGGGCTTTCTCAGCCCCTTTTTCCCCTAATTTCCTTTTTGGGTTTGCAGATGTTAAATAGAGGGGCGGGAAAAGGGAAAAACAAAAACTCTACAAAAGGGGTTGTTCGGTTGCTCTCCTTTTAAAGGGGAGATCTTCCCTTCCCGAGGGTACCCGATGCCTCCCCCCACAGCCAGCCAGTATTTCTCAAATCTGCACTGAAGGGGGACAAAAAAACCGTAAACAGCGTTTTTTGTAGATGAGAGATAATTTGGGTTGGGGTAAAAAAATTTCCCTTTTTTCTTTCTAGAAACCCCCGGTGGGTCAAAAAGCAAATTGAGGTTTTTTTACAACCAAAAAAAGGGCGGTTTTTTTGGGTTTCAGCCCCCCTTTTCCCCTAATTTCCTTTTTTTATATGCAGTGCTAAGTTGAGGGCGGGAAAAAGGGAAAAAAAAACTTTACAAAACCCTTCGTTCGGTGCTCCCTTAAGGAGGTTTTTCCCCTTTTTGGAAAGGTTTAAAAATAGGCAGTATACCCTGCACACTCAAGCTCCAAGTTCCAAGTTATTTTTCAGAACCATGTGAATAAATTATTTCCCCGGAAATTGAAATGGCCCCTATAGTGTCCCCAAAAGAACTAGTGACTCTATGGGAAAGGGTTCTTTTAAAAAACGGTTTACACCCCCCCTAACTAGTTTATTACTGTCAGGGTCCCTTTTCAGCTTCAAGCAAAACCCCCCAAGCTTCTAATTTATTAATTTTTTTTGCTTTTTAAATTCCCGATATGCCTTTTTTGATTGACCAAAAACCAAAAGCCTTTGTCCTTTAAAAAAGGGGCAGTTGGTTCTTAAGGCACTGAAAAAATTTTACCCATTGAAAAACCCTTTTGGCTTCTAAAGAGTTTAAAAAGGCTTCTTTATTTTCCCCTAACCAGGGGTTGCATCACCCTTTTTTGCACCTTTTTGTTCAAATTAAAGGGGGTGTTCCTATCTCTTAACTTCCTGGTTAAATTTACGCAGGCCCGAAATGGAAAGTTGGGCAAAGTTGTCAGCTTCTTTGACCTTTCCCAAAGGGAATTTCAAATTTTGATAAAAAGGCCCCTCTTTTTCTCTGTTGCTGGCAACAAGGCCCGTGTAATCAGGGAAAATAAAGGGAATATCCCTTAAAGGGTTTAAATTTTGGGTTTTTTCTCCTGCAAGGATTGTTTTTTATGTTAAACATCTTTGCAATATGTGTCCATTAAAAAAGTTTTCCTACCCATTTTGAAAATATCCCCCTTTTTATGGGGTGCATCAGGTTTCTCAGGTTGCTATAGTACGAAACCCGTTCAATCTTTTCCTATGATAGGCTGGCAGGGAATGGTTGGGTATTTGCTAAGACCTGGTGAAACCTAGTAGAAAAACAGGAAACACCCCCCCCTGAATTCAAAAAGAAACCAAGGGAAAAAAGGACTGAGGTAAAATTTAATTTAATGTAGTGAGGAAACCCCCTTTTAAAGGAAAATTTCTTCTTTTAGGGGCCAATACTAATGTGGTATTTCTTGTTTTAAAAAAAATTTTTTAAGGGAACCTATCATCCTTTTCTTGTAAGTTTAGCAAACCCCCGTCAGGAAAAAGGGGGTTCCCCTGCTGCATTCCTTTGGGGCCCCCCCTGTTTTTACTTGGTAATTTAGGTACAAAGATATCCCCATACCAAAGGTTTTCCCCCCAAAAAATGGTACGTTATATGTTTATTTTTTAAATTTTAAAGTAGAGGGCCCATGGAAGGAAAATAGGCTTCTCTATGCCGAATTTTAAGGGGAAAAAATCTCCAGTGCAAAAAAATTGTTTAGAAAAGGAATAGATGTATAATATGCTGTCATTTAGAGGGACTTTAGGGCAGCACACAGAGTCAGGGTAGTAATTATAGGGGGAAAGCCCGAGGTTACAATTTTTTCCCCCACCAAAAAAAAGCCCGAGGGGGCTCAAAAAGGGCCAAAAAAATTTTGAAGTAAATTTTTTCCCATATCTAAAATTTTTTGCTTTGCTCAGAACTCCCATAAAAGACAATGAAGCGAGCCACACAAGCATGGCCCTTTCCCGATTTAAAAAAACCCCCCAAATTTTGAGGTTAGGTAGTGGGGGAAATACTCCTTTTTAAAATGTATATGGGGGGATCCAAAAACTTATGCCTTGCCCATATGTAGTGCCCAAGCTATTGGGGTTCAGTATATTGCCATTCAGGCTGCATTCATACATTTCTACCATGTTCTGTTTATGAGTTCATGACGATTTACTGCTGTTTCACACAAAATTATAACTTAAAGCTTCTACGCAAAATACAAAAGTTGCAATTAGGCACCCCACCTATGTACCATTTATAATATGCCTTATGTGGCTGGTACCTGAGTCCTAGAACCCAAACCCCTTTCGCCCCTATAGTTACTGAACTACATGAACTGTATAAAAAGAAACTTCCAGAGCCTCTCCATAATAAACTTCCATTAAGTTTTTTTAAACTTTCCACCCGACCCCTACAAGTAACCCCCTTTGCCATTTATATAACAAATTTTTTCTTTTTAACCCGGGTAAAATTTACAAATAATTGCCCCAAAAAGGGGAATTAAATTGGCAATTAAAACATCATCGAAAATGAGTCACTTAAACCCAAAAAAGACTCAAAAACAGATGAAATGCAGTTTAAAAAATTTCTAAAAAATTTTAATTTTTTAAAAAAAAAATATAAATTTTTTTTTAAAATTTTCTTATTTCTGTATGAGTTTCTCACTGTTTCAATCCTCAGCAAAGAATAGGTTAACATTGTAATGAGAACAAATGATAGGAACACTAATGGAACCTTCTATTTCCCTCTTATCAAAACAGAAGTCTCATCCCTGACATTTTGTGGTATTTAATGAACATGGCTAATGGAAATCTAATTAAACGCTTGAGTCCTTTGGGGAGGCATTTTATTTTTTATTTTTATGGCTTCCTCTACACTAGTTTTTCCACCTTGTATTTTTGTATTTGTGTAATTCCAGCTAATGGTTGGTTCTTCATTTCCTGAAGACGAGAACTCATTTAACAGAGAGTGACATGAAGCCCTAGCACCTGGAGACACAGCAAGAGAGTGAGCCAAAAGAAATAAAACTTTAAAAAATTAGCATGTTTTGATATTTCTCACCCCTTGTTTACAGAGCTGCTCACTTGGAAGTGTTGTTGAGTGGAAAGTCTTGAAGAACAGATTGTCCATATTGCCTAACGTGCTTCTTCAACCTCCCTTTACCAATTAACTCTGTCCCGCAGTGTTTACAAACATAATTGCCCATCTTTTAAAAAATGGGAAGGACCATTTGTGATAAATGTTGAGGATTTTTTTAAAAAGAAAAAATTTTTTTTGCATTTGAGTTAAGTGTATGATTATTTTTTTTTTAAATTTAGTTATTTTGATTTTGGGTTTTTATTACCTGTAGCACTTTTGGCATTTTTTGCACTGCTATTGTTTATTTTGTATTTTGTTGATTATTTTCAATAAAAATTATTTATTTTTTGGGGAAAAAGGTTTTTTTTTTGGCGTGCATTAAATGTGGGAAGTTTCAAGGCAAAGAGAAGTAATTTAATAACAGTGAATAAATCCTGCTGGGGACAATGAAGAGGACTTTGATGACCTAAGTATTAGAAGGAAGAACCCAAAATGCACAGCTAAAAACATCCAATTATGGTTAAGAGCAAAACAATGAAGGGTTTTTTTAAATCTTTTCAAAACCCATTGAACATCTGGGAAGGAGCTGAAAACTTGCAGGGATGGAAAGGTACCTTCAGACTGAGCCCGTGGAAACAGTTTTTTTTCTTGAGGAGTGTGCCAAAATACCTATGGACAGGGGCAGAAGTCTTATCAAAAGATACAAAATTATTTATTTGCAGTGATTTCCTCAAATGTTGTGCAATAAAATGTTATTTTAATAGGCCCTTTAATTTAAATTTTTTTGTTTTTTAAGTTTGGTTGCTACAAATCAAAACAAGGTTGATTTTTTATTTATGATTTAAAATTTCAATTTATGATTACTTTTGTCAGTTTCAAGTTATTTCAGTGATTGTTGTAGATTTTTCTCTCATTAACGGAAGGGGAACAACAATTTTGCAACTTTGGGATAGAAACAACCATGACAAACGGGGGAAAGATTGTGTAATATGTGATATTCATGTACTGAAAGGAAGGTGTCAAAATTTTAAAAGATCATTGGTAATCTGATGGTTTTTTAACTGGTTCATAACACTGTTTTTTGTGCATTTTTTGTGCAAGAAAACATGGTCAGACTTTGGATTCCCAGCGGCTCAGTATATAGGCTGCACAGGAATCCAACAGGTATTCGGTGAAAATAGAACATGTTCTATCTTCTACTGGACAGCTGTAGATTCAGTAGAAAACCCGTGCTATGTAGACTACAGCACAGATTTTCTATCAAAGTCTACACAGCGCTGGGTACAGTCGGATTTTCAGCAGATTCAAAATACTCAAACTGCTGAAAATTTGAAGAGAATCCAGTGCTGTGTAGACATAGCTTTATTTTGTAGCAAATTAATATGATCTTTGAAGAAGAAGAATGTTACTTAACAATTTCATGCCCAGGTGACAGTAATGGCATCTGCCAGTGGTTGTCACACAGCAGTATCACTGAAATAAATCTTAGTAGTATATTACAAGGACAGTGTATTTTGTTATATTTTAATGGATAATGATAATCAGTAGTGAATGGTCTCACAGTATTTCTCAGTATTAGGTTGCTTATACCAAGTACTCATTGGAAAATAAAGTCTTTCTTTTGGTCTCTTTAAATGTCATGTTGTTCCCCAGTAAATGTCTTCCTGTACCTTGCGGAGAAAAATATTTTTTTCCACTTGGCTTCTCTATTAAAAATGAGGAGCAATTTCTAAATACATGTGAGAGCATTAATGTCTATCCCAGGTGACACCACTAAATCTCCAACATCAAATGTATTCTCACTAGGCAAATTATCTCAACCTCTTGTTACAAGAGGCAATAAAAGCCACAGCTGACCTATTTTCTCCTGATTTTCCAATTGCAGTTAAATTAGTTCATATAGAGTCGTTCTCCTGCTGAAGCCACATGTGACATTGTAAATGTCCCATTGCTAATTACTATTATTTTACAACTGGGCTAAAACATGTGTACTTAAGCTGGGAATGTGTCAGTGGCAATATAACACATAACCATAAAATAACACATATATTTATACAAATGTAGCTGAGTCAAGTTACTTTGATGTCACAGTGGGTTTTCCCATAGGGCTGCACTTAGTGAATTGTCGTAGTACAGAAAATAAATATTGAAAAGCTTATTCGGCTCTACTGCATTTGTAGGACTGTAGAAAACATTCTGCATTGGCTTAGCTGAAACAATTGTTACAATGTAAAAATAAAAAAAATTTTAACTCCAAAAGTCAGTGGTCAGTGTAGTTCTGCAGTGAAGCAAAAAGACGTTTATGCAGACAGAGAGGTTTTGCGGCTCTCAGTGCCATAATTGCACTACCAAGGAGCTGTAGTTAACAGCCCTGTTCCTAGAGCAGTCTCTGTAAACTTAGGCGGAGGAAGCCTCTGATGCCCAGCGTTTAACTCTTTGATTACCAATGCCTGTGATTCAATCAAAGGGGATTTCCCTGTTCCATCGGGTCATTGGGACTCCCTGTTACTCGATGGAGCCTGGAGAATGTCTGTAAAATCAGCCCTGGGGACCTACAGAAGCTCCAGGCCTGTCTGTAAAGCAAGTCTGTGGTTAGGGCACACTGTGCATTAGTATAAAGGCATATGCAGTAGTATGCTAATACATTACTAAGTGTAAAAAAAGTGTTAAAAAGTTATCCCTTATTGGGATAAAAATAAGTCTAGAAAAAAAATTAAATCAAAATAAACATTTAATTAAAAAAAATTGATGTATACATTACACACACAAAAAAACACACAAACACATATAAGGTATCTACTTGACCGTAATAACTTGTAGAATTAATCTAACAGGTTATTTAGTGTGAAATATGAATGGTGTAAAAAAAAATGCAGAAAAACATTATATGTCATGCTGCAAAATAAAAAAAAAATCTGCAGTAATTTGTTCGTAAATCTAAACTATGCCCACCAGAAAAACACAACTTCTCTTATATAAAACAAGCCCTTATGCAACTGTGTCAATTAAAAAAAATAAAAAAGTTATGACTGTTGAAATGCAGTGAGGCAAACTAAAAAATGTATTTGTTCATTAAGGTCTTTTCAGGCCTGGAGCTTAAGGGGTTAATACATTTATTTCTGTATGGGGATGGCTGAACAGTTCAGCACTATGCTGCCGATAACCAATATAGAAGAACACTAAGGCTATGTTCACACGGCTTGAAATGGGACATATCTCGCCCCATATTTCTCGCCGTACTGCGCTAAATATGGGGCGAGATACGTCCCAGTTATTACGGTAATCCATAGTTCTCATAGAGAACTATGGATTACGTCTCCTCTCCCCGCTCGCACAATACGGCGAGTGGGGAGATAAGTGACATGTCAATTATTCACGGCGTTTACGCACCGTGAATAATGAATGTCTATGGGGCCGGTGGGCTAAAGCCCCCTCCCCCCCGCCCCCACTCTCGAGCACACGGCGTAATTGCGAGCGAAGTACGTCCCGCAATTATTGCCGTGTGAACATAGCCTAAGAGAAAAGAAAAAGCCTTGACCTTCTCATTCAGGGATGAAGTGTCAATCTGCCACAAGTTACTATAAATGTCTTTAAATATAGAGTATGGTAGGAGGTATTCCGTTTGGGGGGAACCCTTTATTTATGCAGTGTTATATATTCAGTAAGTCCATGCATTTGGCTTTCCACAGTACCACCACAGTGTTACCTCTTAACTGTGTGCTCTCAATGTGTTAAAAGTTGAATGACATAGATTTAAGTTTTATGTTCCATGAAAACTAATTATATGCACTGTAGATTGGGATTGGATGTAGAAGATTAAAATACAGTAGGATAGCAGTTGCTAAAACAAGAAGAAAGCTGTTCAAAAATCGGTCACTGGATCCTCAGTGACTAATGTTATGGTCTACTAGATGCAAAGTTGTATGAAAGTAGACCCCGACCGCACTATGAGATGGCATTCACTCACTGGGTCCTGGAGTCTCCCAGAATTACAAGTGGCACACAACACTTCTGCTTCACTGCTCATCAGCCCTCAGCACTCCTTAACATTATACATGATACCTGCCTTAACAAGGCTTTCAGAATTCCTTCCTGATTCCCAGTAGGTAGTTCCTGCTACGGAAATGGTCTACCTACTCTCTGTATTACAAATCGGTGCTACTGGCTGGCCCACTAGCCTTTACAACAGGAACAGACAAGGATTATTTGTGGAACCAACCTATTTGGAAGGACAGCCCATGTAAGAGACCTTTACAGAAGATCTATTCCAGTCTCTTTAGAAGATTCCCCTACCACCAAAACCCCATGACAAAAAAGATAGTTAAGGGTATGATCCAGCCTTACAAAATTGATAGCCTATCCTCGGAGTTTTCTAACTCTTGCGACCATCACTGATCAGCTGATTGAAAAGGCTGTGGCACTAATGCAAGTGTTGTAGCCTCTTCAATGTTTATTAGTGCTTATAGTTATGATCAAGGTACAAGGAAATTGTAAGTACAAGCTATTGTACATTTTTAAGAAACTGCTGCACTTGAATGAGTACCACAGCCTATCAAGTAGCTGATTGGTGGGAGTCCTGGAAGTAAGAACCCTGATTGATGGCCTATTCTGAGGATAGACCATTAATTTTAGAAGGCTGGATAACCTCTTTAAGTCTGTTTCTTTTACTAAACTTCACACTGTATGATATCTCTTTCTCAAGTGAGTTACTGTCACTACACCTGTCCACCAACAAAGATGTTAGTAAGCTTACCTAAGGATTACAAAACAACATGAACATTTATTAATACTGGTAATATAAGGAACAGCCCTTAATTATATTGTGCCCACTCAGTCAGCATTTGAAAATGAAGTCAAAAAGATGAGAGAAAAAGCAAAATACTACTCTATATATTCAGTTGAAACCAGAAGCTTACATACACTATACACTGTAAAAAGACACATATGCATGTTTTTCTTACTATCTGACATGAAATCAGAATAAACCTTACCCATTATAGGACATTATTTATATTTGTGAAATGTCAGAATATTGAGAGAGAGAATTTTTTAAGACATTTGTATTACTTTATGCAAAGTCAAAAGTTTACATACACTAGGATTACTGTGTCTTCAAACAATTTGGGACAGCCTATATGATGATGTCATGTCTTTGGAAGCTTCTGGTTTATTGGCAACATCTGAGTTAGAGATACACTGTGGATGTATTTTTAAGGCACACCAGACACACACTGCTTCTGTGTGTAACATCATGGGTAAGTCAAAAGAAATCAGCCAAAATATCCAGAGGAGAATTGTGGACTTGCAAGTCTTGATCAACCTTGGGTGCAATTTTCAGATACCTGAAGGTGCCTCGTTCATCTATACAAAAAATTATACGCAAGTACAAACAAGATGGGAATGTCCAGACATCATAACGCTCAGGAAGCAGAAAGGTTCTGTGTCTCAGAGATGAACATGCTTTGGTCCAACATGTGCATATTAACCCAAGAACAAAAGCAAAAGACCTTGTGAAGATGTTAGCGGAAACTGGTAAGATTGTGTCATTATCCACAGTGCAACGAATACTGTATCAACATGGGCTGAAAGGCCACTCTGGCAGTAGGAAGCCATTACTCCAAAATAAACATGTAAAAAAACTAGATTAATGTTTGCAAATATGCATAGGAACAAAGACCTACATATTTGGAGACATGTCATGTGATCTGTTGAAACTAAAATTGAACTGTTTGGCCATAATGACCATCGTTACGTTTGGAGGAAAAAAGGGAGATACTTGGAAGCATCAGAACACCATCCCACAGGGGTGGCAACATCATGTTGTGGGGTTATTTTTGCTGCAGGAGGGACTGGGGCACTTCACAAAATAGATGGAATGATGATAAAAGAAGATTATGTGGCAATACTGAAGCAACATATCAAGACATCAGCCAGGTAGTTAAAACTTTGGCTTAAATGGGACTTCCAAATGGACGATGATTCGAAGCTGTCACGGATGCCCCTGTGACCCTCGTCCCGGGTCGCGGGCGCATCCGTGCCCCCACTCCGAGCGGCGCCCCGTCCTGCACCTCGGGTCCGGCGTACGCTCACTCCTCTGCCCCTACCACAAGCCACTTACCCGGCCACGCTCCTGTCCCGTCCGTCTCGTTCCCGCAGCGCGCGCGTAGGCACTGTGAAATTTAAAGGGACAGTGCACCGGTAATTGGTCAAAACCAGGCACTGCTCCTATTTAAGTCCGGCCTCTTCCTGGTAGCCTTGCCGGATCTTTAATACTCATGCCTATCGAGAAAGCGTTCCAGAAAGCCTTGTCTTGTCTACCGTGTACCAAACCCGCTTGCTTACGTTTACTGACCACGAACCCCTGCCGCCTGCCCAGAACTTCCTGCCTGACCCCGACTACGAGCCTGCCTGCCGATTCTGTACCTCGCCTACCCTTGGCCGCCACCGCAGGCAAGTCCCGCCAGTGGAAGCGACCTGGTAGATTCCCGCCGCAGCAAGTCCACCCCGCTTTGCGGCGGGCTCTGGTGAATACCGGGACTTAGATTCCGCTCCCTGGCGTGGGCTTCCACCATAACTTGCGGTGGTCCAGTGGATCCACTACCAGACCGTTACAGTAGGATCCGGCCATGGATCCCTCCAAGGTGCCGTTACCCAGCCTGGCGGATCTGACGACCGTTGTTGCCCGCCAGTCTCAGCAACTAGGTCAACAGGCGCAGCAACTGAACCAGCTGTCCACCATGTTGCAGCAACTCGTCACCGCCCCACAGCAGCAACCTTCGCCATCTCCTGTGGTTGTTCCTGCCTCAGTGGTTCCCATGGCTCTGGGGGGTCCCAAGCTTCGGCTGTCGCTCCCGACCAAGTACGACGGAGACCCAAATCTCTGCAGGGGGTTCATCACCCAATTTTCTATGCACATGGAGCTGATAGCCAATCAGTTCCTGTCCGAATGTGCGAAAGTAGCCTTTGTGGTCAGCCTACTCTCCGGGAAGGCCCTGCCATGGGCTACACCTCTGTGGGGCAGGACCGATCCGGTGACAGCGGACCTACAGTCGTTTGACAGTGAGTTCCGCAATGTGTTCGCGGAACCAGCTCATGCATCCTCCGCTGAGACAGCCTTCCTAAACCTACGCCAGGGGGATCTGTTTGTGGGAGACTACGCGGTGCAATTCCGCACTTTAGCCTCAGAACTGTCATGGAACGAGGCCGCTCTGTGTGCCACCTTCAAGAAATGGCTCTCAAGCTGAGTTAGGGATGTTTTGGCCGCTAGAGACATCCCATCTTCCCTCAGTGACTTGATCCGGTTGGCTACCCGCATTGGTGTGCGCTTCATTGAACGGAAGAAGAACTTCGGCAAGAGCGTCAGCTAGCCCAACCTCGCCGGTTTCTTCACCTGGCACAGGTGTTCCAGAGGCCTCCTGCGCCACAGTCGCCAACACCCACCGTGGAGCCCATGCAGATTGATCGGGCTCGTCTCACTGAGCAAGAGTTGGCCCAGCGTCGGCAAAGGAACTTGTGCCTCTACTGTGTCAGCCCAGAACATTTCCGGAGGAGTTGTCCCAAGCGTCCCAAGCATATGCGGGAAACTTCTGCACCTAGGGTCTGTGGGAGAGGCATTCCTAGGTGCAAACTCCTCCTCTCTACGCCTGCTGATGCCAGTACAGGTCGTGTCTGAAGCTGGAATCTCGTTCCAAGTTCCGGCATTTCTGGATTCGGGCTCAGCCGGGAATTTTATCCATCAGTCTCTGGTGAGACAGTATCGTCTTCCGGTGGTGCGCCTGGAGAGACCGCTTGCTATCTCGTCTGTCAGCGGGGAGCTGCTTAGCAACACCATCCAGTTTGCCACCAAGCCACTGTTCCTCCACGTGGGGGCGCTACATAAGGAAGAGATCTCCTTCTACGTGCTGCCTCTCTCCTCGTCGGCGGTCCTCCTCGGACTTCCATGGCTGCGGCTCCACTCTCCTATGCTGGACTGGACGTCTGGAGAGGTAACTCATTGGGGTCCCAACTGTCGGGGGCGTTGTTTGGTGGCGCCTCACCCGGTGCTTTCCTGCTCCCGCTCAACCCTTCGTGAGCCGCTGCCCAGTCTGCCACCCGAGTATCTGGAGTATGCTGATGTGTTCTCTGAAAAACAGGCCGAGAGTCTTCCTCCGCATCGTCCTTATGACTGCCCGATTGACTTATTGCCTGGCACCAGTCCTCCCCGGGGCAGAGTCTACCCCTTATCTGTTCCAGAGACACAAGCCATGTCTGAGTACGTCCAGGAGAATCTCCGGAAGGGCTTCATTCGAAAGTCCTCTTCTCCCGTGGGTGCGGGCTTTTTCGTAAAAAAGGACGGTTCCTTACGGCCCTGCATAGACTACCGGGGTCTGAACAAAATCATGGTGAAAAAACGGTACCCCCTGCCGTTGATCACAGAGCTCTTTGACCGTCTGCGGGGTGCAAGGATCTTCTCCAAGCTGGATCTGAGAGGGGCCTACAATTTGGTCCGAATCCGCAAGGGCGATGAATGGAAGACGGCCTTCAACACCAGGGACGGGCACTTTGAGTACCTGGTGATGCCCTTCGGACTGTGTAATGCACCTGCCGTCTTCCAGGATCTCGTGAATGACATCTTCAGAGATCTCCTCTACACCTGCGTAGTGGTTTACCTAGATGATATCTTGGTGTACTGTCCTGACCTCGAGCCATGTTCGTCAGGTGTTGAAGCGTCTCTTAGAGAACCATCTGTATGCCAAGCTCGGGAAGTGCCTCTTCCACCAAACCAGCCTTCCGTTTCTGGGATACATCATTTCTGACCAAGGCTTACGGATGGACCCAGCTAAACTATCAGCCGTGTTGCAGTGGCCACGGCCAGTCGGCCTGCGAGCCATTCAGCGCTTCCTGGGGTTCTGTAACTACTATCGCCAATTTATTCCCCACTTTTCTACGCTAGTGGCACCGATAGTGGCACTTATTAAGAAACACGCTAACCCGCGCAGCTGGCCCTCCGAAGCTGAAGAGGCATTCTCTAAGCTCAAATCTGCCTTTACCACAGCATCTATCATTTTGCGGCCGGACCCCGCGAAACCATTCACGTTGGAAGTGGATGCCTCGTCTGTGGGGGTCGGAGCAGTCCTTACGCAAAAAGGGCCCACAGGCAAGACCGTAACGTGTAGCTTCTTTTCCAAGACGTTCTCCTCAGCCGAGAGGAACGACACGATTGGCGACCAGGAGCTACTAGCTATCAAGCTGGCATTGGAGGAATGGCATTATCTGCTGGAAGGTGCTCGCCATCCTATCCGCATCTATTCAGACCCCCAAAAACCCTCCAATACTCCGGGACGCCTCAGCGACTTAACCCACGCCAGGCTAGGTGGTCGCTCTTCTTCTCCCGGTTCGACTTCGAGATCCACTTAAGGCCCACAGAAAAAAACATGAAAGCCGACGCTCTCTCTCGGGCCTCCGACGTGGTGGGTGAAGAGACTACTCCGGAGCACATAATTCCCCCAAAACGTCTTATCTCGGCTGCTCCAGTTGACCTCCAGAAAGTTCCTCCGGGGAAGACCTACGTAAGCCCTGCTCTCCGCAGACGTATCTTGAAATGGGGACATTGTTCCTTGGTGGCCGGTCATCCCGGCGCCCGAAAAACATTTCTCTTGATATCCCGGTTCTATTGGTGGCCAGAGCTCGTTAAGGATGTCAAGGAATTCGTTGAGTCTTGTAACTCCTGTGCCCGCAACAAGACGCCTCGTCATAAGCCGGCAGGCCTACTACATCCATTACCCATCCCTACTCAACCATGGACCCATATAGCGATAAACTTTGTAACCGATCTCCCTCCTTCGGCTGGCAACACCATTGTCTGGGTGATCACAGATCGGTTTTCCAAGATGGCACATTTTGTCGCGCTGCCTGGCCTGCCTTCTGCCCCCCACCTGGCTGAGTTATTTTTTCATCATGTTTTTCGTTTGCACGGGCTTCCTCAGCAAACTGTCTCGGACCGGGGGTTCCAGTTTGTTTCCAAGTTTTGGCGATCCCTGTGTACCCAACTCCGGGTGAAGCTCGACTTCTCTTCTGCCTACCACCCTCAAACGAATGGCCAGGTGGAGAGGGTCAATCAGGTTTTGGGGTGTTACCTACGCCACTTCGTCTCTGCACGCCAAGATGACTGGTCCAACTTGCCGCCATGGGCGGAATTCTCGTATAACTCCCTAGATTCAGAGACCGCGGGGGCCTCACCCTTTTACATCTTATACGGTCTGCATCCCCGCCCACCTCTCCCTCTGGCATCTCCTGCCGAGGTTCCGGCAGCGGATACATTGGTCTAGGACATAAAGACCATCTGGTACCAGACCCGCCAGTCTCTGCTCCATGCTTCCAAACGCACGAAGACTCAAGCCGATAAAAGAAGAAGTCCTCCTCCTGTCTTCTCCCCAGGTGACAAGGTGTGGCTGTCGGCCAAATATGTCCGCCTCAAGATGCTTTCCTACAAACTGGGCCCCCGCTTCCTGGGACCCTTTGAAGTTGTCGTATTAACCCGGTCTCCTACAAACTCCGGCTCCCTCCTACCATGCGAAATTCCAACTCATTCCATGTCTCACTACTAAAGCCTCTGGTCCTTAACCATTTCTCTCAGAAGTCTGTCGCTCCTCCGTCTGTGGCTGATGCCTCCAATGTCTTTGAGGTCAAGGAAAAAGTGGTATGAGGAAAAATGAGGGAAGCGATATTTTTAGTTGACTGGAAGGGTTCGGGCCCGAGGAGAGCTCTTGGGAGCCGGAGGAGAACATCCTGACCCGCAGCATCATCCAGAAATTCCTCCACTCCAGGAAGAGGGGGGGCCCAAGGGAGGGGTACTGTCACGGATGCCCCTGCGACCCTCGTCCCGGGTCGTGGGCACATCCGTGCCCCCACTCCGAGCGGCGCACCGTCCCGCACCTCGGGTCCGGGGTCCGCTCACTCCTCTGCCCCTACCACAAGCCACTTACCCGGCCACGCTCCTGTCCCGTCCGTCTCAGTCCCTCAGCGCGCGCGCGTCGACACTGTGAAATTTAAAGGGACAGTGCACCGGTAATTGGTCATTACCGGGCACTGCTCCTATTTAAGTCCGGCCTCTTCCTGGCAGCCTTGCCGGATCCTTAGAGCTCATGCCTATCGAGAAAGCGTTCCAAAAAGCCTTGTCTTGTCTACTGTGTACCGAACCCGCTTGCTTACGTTTACTGACCACGAACCTCTGCCGCCTGCCCAGACCTTCCTGCCTGACCCCGACTACGAGCCTGCCTGCCGATTCTGTACATCGTCTACCCTTGGCCGCCACCGCAGGCAAGTCCCGCCAGTGGAAGCGACCTGGTAGATTCCCGCCGCAGCCACTCCATCCCGCTTTGCGGCGGGCTCTGGTGAATACCGGGACCTACTTAGATTCCGCTCCCTGGCGTGGGCTTCCACCATCGCCTGCGGTGGTCCAGTGGATCCACTACCAGACCGTTACAGAAGCATACTGCCAAACTGGTTACAAAGTTGCTTAAAGATAACCAAGTCAATGTTTTGGAGTGGCCATCACAAAGCCCCAATCTTAATCCTATTGAAAATTTATGGGCAAAGCTGAAAAGGCAGGTGCAAGAAAGGTGACCTACAAACATAGATCAATTTCACCAGTTCTGTCAGGAGTAGTGATGAGCGAACACTAAAAGGTTTGAGTTCGAGTAGAACCTCGAATTTTCAGAAGTTCGCCTCGAAGCTCTAGTTGAACTCGAACTCGATAGTCGAACCCCATTGAAGTCAATGGGAGAAGATGTTCTGGTTAATTTTTATAGAAGCTGTAATTAGCATCCATAACAGTAAAATTGATACATGGAACAACTTAGTGAAGAAAATTTGGCTCTAAGAGTAAACAAAAAAAAAATTCACAGGCTAAAATAATTCATTCCTTTCAGTGGCTAACTGAAAAGATGAGGACAGCGTAGCTATAGGAGGGGCAGCGCTAGCAGCTGCTACGGGGCCCCTTTGACATATAAGAAGACACAAGGTAGTGGAAATGGCACATGGTAACTGGCAGGAGCCCCCTATCACTGTTTGCACCAGGGCCTAGGAACATGTCTTACATGTGGTGGCAGCAAGAAGATCCCAATGGGGAACATGGAGGTTCAGCTGGCAGGGCCAAACCCTCACCTCTGCCTGTCACCTCCACCTAAAAAATATTTCCTGAATCCGCTCATTTCTTAACTCTGAAAGCACAAAAATGCTTGTCCACGCCCTCGTCATCTCCCGCCTCGACTACTGCAACATCCTTCTCTGTGGCCTCCCAGCTAGCACCCTCGCTCCGCTCCAAACCATCCTTAACTCTGCTGCCTGTCTGATTCACCTCTCTCCTTACTACTCCCCTACCAATCCCCTCTGCCGATCCCGTCACTGGCTACCCATCGCCCAGCGAATCCAGTTCAAGCTAGCAACTTTGACCTACAAGGCTCTCCCTCACCTCTCCCCGTCATATATCTCTGCCTTATCTCTAAATACCTCCCCTCATGCAACCTCCCCCTCCTCACAGGACCTTCTCCTCTGCTCCCCTCTTATCACCTCCTCACATAACCGTCTCCAAACTTCTCTCGTGCTTCCCCCACACTTTGGAACTCCCCTGCCCCAACACCTCAGACTCTCCCCCTCCTCTCACCAGCTTCAAACATAACCTGAAACCTACCTCTTCAGGATTGCCTATAACCAACATTAACCGTGTTGCACTGCTCCACAAACATGTCTGCCCCTCACCTTCTGTCTCTTCACCCCTTCCCTGTAGATTGTAAGCCCTCACGGGCAGGGACCTCTCTCCCTCTGTACCAGTTGTTAGCCACTTATTGTCACTTTGTAATTGTTTGACCAATGTTATTTATGTACCCGCCGGAAATGTACAGCGCCCTGGAATCAAGGGCGCTCCAAAATAAATGATAATAATAATAATAATAATAATAATAATAATGATGATGATGATGACATTTGTGACCTTGACTGAGAGGAAGAGGAGGTAAAACTGCTGTATGAAGGGTGTTTTAACCACTTAAAAACAGATTGGCGCCGATCTTCAGCGATGACAGGCCTGGCGGTCCTGTGACTGACGATGTGCTCGCTTGTGTGTTGCCCAGAGCACTGGAAGGAGTGCCTTGTCTCATACCTCTAGCTCCACACCCTACACCCCTCCTTGCTCTCTTACCACCTCTAGTTTGCATTATGTCCAGAAAGATAAATATTAAAAATGTAAAGATTTGTTCACAGTCTCTTTTTGAAGAACTCTACTCCAAAGACCTCAAATCACCACTGTTCTTGATTAATTGGCAAATAGGATTAGAAAAATAATTTTTTCAATGGAATATCTGTTGAACGAGCTCTTATGGAAGAACCCTGGCAATAAAACAGCAAATCATAACTGTTCTTGAATCCCTATATTTTTCAACTAGCAAATAGGATTAGAAATAGAATTCTTTCAATGGAATATCTGTTGAATGGGGTCTTAAGGAAGAACCCTGGCAGCAAAACAGCAAATCACTACTGTTTTAGAATCCATATAATTTGCAAATAAGATTAGAAATAGAATTTTTTTCAATGGAATATGTGTTAAATGGGGCCTTAAGGAGGAACCCTGGCAGCAAAACAGCAAATCACAACTTTTGTAGAATCCCTATAATTTGCAAATAGGAATAGAAATATAATATTTTCAATGGAATTTCTGTTGAATGGAGTCTTATGGAAGAACCCTGGCAGCAAAACAGCAAATCACAACTGTTGTAGAATCCCTATAATTTGCAAATAGGATTAGGAACCAAATTTTTTCAGTGGAATATCTGTTGAACGGTGCCTTAAGGAATAACACTGGCAGCAAAACAGCAAATCCCTACTGTTGTTAAATCTCTATAATTTGCAATGGTGCTAACCATGTCTTCTCCACTGGCTGAACCCCAAAAACAGCGGACATGCCCTTTTGGGCTCTTAGACTGAAAGATGTGAAAGATACAGGCAGCAATTTAGAACTCCCTGTGTATAATTCCATAAGCTTACCATCACCCAGGGCCGCCATTAGGGGGGTAGAACCCTTACTGCCGTATGGGGCCCGGCCAGAATGTGAAGCAAGGGGGGGCCCACCGTCGCCGGCTGGCCCCGCCCCCTTGCTTCACAGAATGGTACAGAGATTAAACCGTAGGTCTGCTCTCTGTACCATGTGAAGCAATCTGCTGTCGGGAGGGGGCCCGCGCTGCAAGTTAATTTAAACACAATAGGATTACATTACACAGATTGAGTTTCCTTACTTCTGCAATCAGCTCCTTCACGAACGGAGCAGTCGGCCCCTCCTCCTCCCTCTGGCTGCCGGTGACTTCATCTAATGTAATCAGTGAGTCCGGCCCTGTGAGCAGAGCGTCACTGATCTCCTGGCAGCCGAGGGGGGAGGAGGAGGGGCCGACTGCTCCGTTTCCCTGAGGAGCTGATGCAGAAGTTTAAGGAAACTCAATCTGTGTAATGTAAACCTATTGTTTTAAACTTAACTTGCAGCGCGGGCCCCTGTTTTTATGGCAGGTCACTTCAAAGTCCTGTGGAGCCCCACTGAAGGGCCCCAGGGATGTGAGGGCTGCACTGAGGGCCCCAGGGATGTGGGGGCCACACTGAAGGGCCCCAGGGATGTGAGGGGCCGCACTGAGGGCCCCAGGGATGTGGGGGCCGCACTGAAAGGGCCCCAGCATGTGAGGGCCGCACTGAAAGGCCCCAGGGGTGTGAGGCTGCACTGAAGGGCCCAGGGATGTGGGGGCCGCACTGAAGGGCCCCAGGGATGTGGCGCCGCACTAAAAGGCCCCAGGGATGTGGGGGCCGCACTGAAGGGCCCCAGAGATTTGAGGGCGCACTGAAGGGGCCCCAGGGGTGGGGGCCACACTGAAGGGCCCCCCGGGATGTGGGGGCCCCGCTCAAGGCCCTGGGATTTTTGGGGGCCCCACTGGGTGGCATACTAGGAACCCG